>JAYDZG010000023.1:7126995-7137785 GCA_034509265.1 Microcambeva bendego
TCTCTGGTGTCTTTGGGCAGCTCTTTGGTCTTAGCCATGTTAGTAGTTGGAGTCTTACTGATTGTGTGGGGTGGACAAAGGCGCAGGGTGTTCAAATACTTATTTTTCTCACTGTATATTGGATTTAAGAAAAGCAAATGCTGCCACAAAGCTGATGTTTTTTTTTATCCAGAGAAACCACTTCAGTAAGACAGGCTAGAACTTTTTTAAAACGTTGAAAATAAAAATAAAAACTGTCTCGCACCCCATGAAAAGGACAATCAAATAGTGACCATGAACTGAAGATTTTCTTGTATCAAACAGGAATAGGCAAAATACACTACTCAAAAAGTTAGGGCTATTTGGCTTTCAGGTGAAATTTAGGATGAACCTAAAATGCATTCTTTACAGGTGAACTTAATGAGACCCTCTGTAAACTTTTGAATGCACATGCCCAGCTATTCGAAGTTTCAATACTTTTTACACAACTTGCTCTCCTTGTTCTCCTTGTTCTCAAGGCGCTTGACAGCTAAATTTACAACAGGTGTTTGATCTATGAATCAACAAATACATGTCCTGGTTCAATTGGAATTGGTATTTTAACAGCCCTCCTTATCATGCTGTGCACATCATGATCAATTTATCAACTCACCATTGTGAGATTCAAAAAGGATGTTCTCAGATGGAAGTGGCCATGGTGCTTAGTGTGTCACAGAGTGTCATTAGCAGGTTGCAAATGAGATACAGAGAGAAGGGAAGAGTCACAGAAAGGCATAGAAGTGGTTGTCCTTTGGCCATAGGCCCCACTGATGACCACATAATTGTGAACAGTGCCCTGTAGAACCGGATGATGAATGCCACACAACTCCAGGCACATTTAAAGGAGTGGAGAGGCACCCAGGCATCACATCTGACTATTTGAAACTGTTTACACCCGCATGGTCTGCATGCTAGACGACTAGCAAGGGTACCCAACAACCTATCAGACACATCATCTTACATGGGCCAGGGAACAGTTACTTTGAAATTGTAATGTGAAATGGTAGTGACAACCCAATACTACTCAAATAACACAGGACTAATTTCATCTTCATGAAGCTCATGTAGGTTGCATCATTGGGGGGCCTGCACTTTCTATAGACCTGAATCCCTTAGAAAACCTATGGGATCAGTCGTGGTGTAGAGGCCTTTGAACCCCAGAACCTCAATGACCCAAGGGCTACCCTTCAAGATCGGGGGGATGCTATGCCTCAGCAGACAAGTCAACTTGTGAACAGCATGAGACAATTGAGGCTCAAGGGCCCATGACGAGATATTTGACAATTACATGTTTTGTTATGGTATAACCCACCACTGATGTTAGCCTTGTTTGAGATGAGGAAATCACGCTTCTACTTATGTCCTACTTTCATAATATATATTTACTGTATCATGAACTTTTTACGTTTTCAATAAAAGTCCATTGAATGCCAAAAAACCCTAAATTTTGGTGAGTGGTGTATAAATTGAATACATTTGGTTCAATAATCTATAATCATCCATTAAAGCCACATCTAACTGCATAGTTTTAGTATAAAATAAAGCCAACCAAAAAAGGACAATATTTGCATGTGAATTTTAAAAATTTAGATAAACATTTGTATATTTACTTGAAACCATCTGACTTCAGCCAAAAATCACTTCTAAAACTTAAAGGGGCTAACAAGCATTGATTAATATCATCCAGTGGCAATTTGTAAAAAAAAGAAAAGAAAAAAAGAAAAACAGGATTTATCACTCCATGGTACCACTGTGTGCATTTTATTTATAACGCATATAACTTAGTTCATAAAGTTATTTTTTTTGTGTTTATGATCATGTTTGTGGTGAATCCATTTCGGTTTACTGTATTACTGAGCACAAACCAAAAAAAACTACTAAACACAACCTTTTCTCAAAGAACAACAATTCCTAATTATTGAGATGACATTGGCACTTTGTCTCCAGTGTATTTTTTATTGGATGCTTCAGCTTTTTTTCATAAAACTTTCAATCATTTGTTGTAAACACAGAAGTCCAAAACATTTTCATTTAAATGCAGACATAAAATAAATAAACAATCAACCATAACAACTTAAACTTTCAGAATGAACATAGGCATTATAATCGTTAACACAGGTATCAAGTATTGTTTATCATAAAATGTCTAAATGTCTAGGATCACTTGACTAATGCAAATCTCACCATCAATTAAAATCTCATTACTTTGTAGTTGGCAATCAGTACAAGAAAACCTGACCAACATAATTCTTCTTCATATTTATCACTACACTTCTAGTTCCTCTACCAACACAACAACAAAGTGGTAAAACATAACCTTAAAAAATTAAAAGTCTAAAAAAAATCTAAATTGGTCACACATGACAGAACGGAGATATTTTTATTCACTGACTAAAGAAACATTAAATGTTTTGTAGAATCACTGGACTCATTTTCTGCAAATTTCTATGACTTATACGCATCCATGAGGAACAGTCTGGGTCCGTCCAGTAGCACACTATGTGCTTATGGACTCATCACCACCTAGTGGTGGTGAACTGGCAAAAAAATTCAAGCTTTTATAGCACAACAAAGCAGCACCAGGATTCGGCCAAGAATGATAGTCCATGTTTTTACAGCAGATTTTGTGAGGTAAAACCTGAGCTCAACGCTATTTCTGATTGAAGTGAAACCGGTAATAAAAAACAGCAGCATTTCCGCCCAAAAACAATGTCCTTTATCAGGGGAGACAGACACATTAGCACAGATCCCAGTACAGTACATGAATAATTGTTCGGTTTAGTCTACAGTGGCCATAACTGATCCACTACAGCATATCTGCATCAGTGCCAAAACTCACGAGTTGGTACTTGGATGTATCAATATATTAATCCAGTGCACATTTTGTAAGTATACATGTACGATTCCCTTTTAAGAAGTGGAAAACATAAGCTAAAATAAAGAGTTTTTGTAATTTCCCTGCTTTTATGGTTAAAAATCCTTGATCACACCTTGATCAAATGTGTAAACAAAGAAAATAAACAAACCGCACTGGACTTTTTTTTTCTCTAGGACTTGAAATGTGCACATTCCACTTGCACATCAACTCAATTCTTAAATTGGTATTGGTTTTGATTAAAATCAGAACTTAAATATGCATGTATTAGCAATTTTAAATATATACATACATAATCTGGACATCCCTTTTCTAAATGCAGTGGCCAGTGCACAGTGGGTTTGGTTGAGGTAATGTAAATGTCAAATAGCAAAACAATGCACGTCTCCTGAACAACTGCCACTCCTGGACAACACAAACATATAGTCCCACATTGTACACAATAAACATACTTAACAAAAACTAATTCTCTTTGTGTAAAAAAAAAATAATAATAAAATAAAATAAACACAGGCATCATCCATTTAAAAAGTGACCAGCCTGACTTACACACCAAAAGAATGTCACTCAGCACTACAGCCAAGAAAACTACTATACATATCTGATGCAAGAATGAAAGAAAAGCATAAAAACAAAGCACCTAAGAGGACCACTCGATCAGTGCTGGGATACATTTGACCTCAATGTGGTAGTTTTAAAGGTAGTGGAGCATTTTATTGTAAATGCTACAATGTATAACATTCCTGCAAATTATACGCTACCCCAAAACTGCACTTCATGCACCTTCACTGGGAAAAGTTTTTAATTTGAAATGTGTCTGCTTAATCCTAACTACAGCATCACTCTTGTTCAACATGCATTTTGAAAATATCAATTTTTTACCCAAATTATTCTTTTGATTCTTTTACTGTAAATAACGTTACTATTTATTGATTTGGAGTTGTGTTAAAAAATTCTAAAGAAAAATGTTACTGCAGGAAAGTATTAGAATAAAAAAGGTTAATACTAGAAAATAAATAAAAACTAAATAAAAATTAAAAGGAAAAAAAAACTTGAATTTCAAAAAGAAACTCAGTAGCATAGCAAAGCATTGAATAAAGCAACTGTGACATGTTTCTAAATGGCAGTTAAAGCCCACACATACAATCCTCGCAGTGACATGTTTCTAAATGGCAGTTAAAGCCCACAAATACTACTCCCCCCACACACATACTGGTATTGCACAACATTTAGGGACAAACACAAATATGTGGCATTGTCTTTAACCAATAAAAAGATTTCTTTTCAAATTCAAACCTTTTCATAATCAAGCTCAGTCAGTATAAAAATGTCCTCAGCAGCATTTGTGAATCATCACTATTGGAAAAAAAATGTCTACAGAAACAGGTACTGTAGGTTTTTGGACAATGTTATTCCTGTGCCAAACTTGGCATTGAGTTTAGGCTTTCATTCCTATGTAATCCAATAAGAACCAGTTGTTTCTCTGAAGCCCAAGCATGCTCCTAGCTCTGATTTTTATTTGAACATATGTTCTACTTATTTCTCATCTCTCCTCTTTCCTGGATACTTTAGATGAATGCCAAGCTGTAGACCTATAAAAGTAAAAACATAGAGGTTAGCAAATTGAATGAAGTTGAAAGTTGTTGGGGTTTTTTTTAAGCGTTTTATTTTATTTACCTAATAAAGCTTTTAAAGGCTGCACTCTGGGGGTTGATGCACAAAGGCACTCGTTTGCCCTGCTGGTGTTCAGTAATGAAACGGTGGATAAGCTCTGAGAAAATAAATACACAATTACAAAAATGAATGTTTACATACATGCATAATTTTTACAAAAGGTTGACAAAACGGACACTGAACATGATAATCAGATTATGTGTCCAATAACTGGATTTTTTAAGCAGAAGATGTGTGTGTACAAATTAAAGTCATGTTAAAATATACAAATTAAGCAATAGAATTCCATTGCTAAATTGAGTGAAAGTGAACACACCTTTGAATGACTTTGACCAACAGTAGAGATGCATGTTTAAAATAAGATTATTAGATTATAAAGTTTAGATTATTGCTTCAATTGAGAATAATTTAATCAATAATTGAATCACAATGTTTCTGAAATTACATAAGCAGCAGTAATAGCAGTGCAATATCATTAACCTGATAAATCTCTGTTATGCAAAAATGTCCCTTCTATCATTTACATTTACAGCATCTGGTGTTCTTATCTAGAGTGACGTGCTTCCATTGTAAACATTACCATGCTCTAAGGTAAACAACAGTTCAAAAATGCAAGTCTGTAATAAACCTCGAGAGAACCAATGTTTTAAATAATAAAGAGTAACTCAAACAGCTTTCTTTTCAGTGTAGTACACGAATTGTAGTGTGATCAAAAAAGAAAATGTACCCAACAATTAGAAAATGGGTTATTCCAGAAATTGTTCTGATTAGGAATGCACTTTTTTAAAAATGTTGACTGGATAGGGACCATCATATAGAAAAGTACAGGGTTGCTCAGATAAAAATATCTTAAATGCTTGTAAAGCTGAAAGAACTATTTGAAGAATTGTTTGAAAAGATCAAAGAATAGCCAAATGACCACTTCCAGAAAGTCCAATCCCCATGGACTGGAATACATGTTCTGAGGTGCAAGAAGCTGATTGAAAGGATTTTAAAATGCCTTTCATTTTTTCAGTTATGGAGATTTTTGTCATTTTCTTTGGTATGTTGGTTACTAAATAGTGTTAAATCGTGACTGGTAATTGTCAAGTAAGATAGGTCAGATTCAACTTATTATTAAGGTGGGATGCCCAAATTCTTTTACTTTACTCATATAATCATAAAAATAATCTCTTTTTAGATATGCCATTGTAGTGCTAATTTAAATGAAACTGTGGATTATATAAAGAAAAGTCTGAGGACTCTTCCTTCATGTTCAACTTTATTGACATTGTGCCACAAAGTATTGATGTTTGCTCTCTGAACATTGCAGTTTAATTGGCTAATGCCTTGACACTACTCAGTTTTAAATTTTTATATAAACATAAGTGCTGACATTAAGCTCATATTCAAGTCAAATCTCAGCTCTGCTAATGGTCCGCCAGTTGTCAACCAATAAATGGCTGGCTACTGCTGGCTGATTTATGACAACTGCCCATTTAAACAAGGAATCGTGAAAAATTGTGTGAGATACCCATATCAACCTGCTTTGTGCGGGTGAAAAAAGAAAAAAAGGACGTATGTGCAATAACCACATAAATTAAGTTTTAGTATTACAACTATCAAACAATCCAGAAAGTAAAGAGTAAGTATAGTAACCTTTGCCCTGCCAGACTGAGACCATGCTCTCCTCATAGCTGTGGCTGAAGGGACGCTCAGCAGCAGGTTCGAAGTCTCGTGTATACACTCTGCCGCTGGGCACAGAATAGCAGCACTTACACATGCATGTGTGGTACCTCAGACGACCCTCGTCCAGATATGGATGAGAGAGCGCGTCGCTACCTGATATGCGCTTTGCCTAGGCACACAAACAGATCAGAATCAGTAAATACTTAAACCTATAACAAAAAGAAGTGTATTCTATAAAATATTGGATATGGGTCACAGGGTTCATTATGTTTTGGACTGTGGGAGGAAATCGGAGCACTCAAAGAAAAGCCACACAGAGATGGGGAGAACATGCAAACTCCACACAAAAAGGTCTGGGTGACAGTTCCAATTCTTGGCTTTGTATTTCGGATCAGTTCTAGTCTCCAACCAGCATTAACAAAATAAAAAATCCAACACAGCTGCACTTAATACACAGGTCCCTTTCATTGATGGATGGGGTTGTGAGAGGTGAAAATGTAAACAGAAACAAATGAAATAAAATTACTTATTTACATAATAACTGGAATTACTTAAACTAAGATTTTTGCCCACCCTTAGAAATTGATTATTTTCTTAAAGCACTAGAGTAATGTTTCTCAAATATGCTTCTAAATAAATTATGATAATCATGAAGAGGTATGTTGGTGTACACTTACTGGATCAAAAACTAGCATACGGCACAACAGATGAATTGCCTCATGAGTGGCTCCATCTGACAGCATGTACAGAACGGATAGTGAAGGCTATCGAAGAGGATGACAAAGTAAAGTAAACAATAAGTCAGTGTGTAAACATTTATAGAAAAATTCAGGCATTTAGTTCTGCACTGCACTAAAACTGTAAAAACACCAAAACAAAGTTGATGCGTTTATAAGCAACCAACATATGAAAGCATATGAAGGCTTAATCAAGAATGTCTTGGCCACTGTGTTGTGTGTATATGTATTTGTCAGTGCAAGTTCAGTGCTAAATTATAGTTGATGATAAAGTTTAATTTGTAACATAAGCAATACATTTATATGAATATTATTTATTTTGCAGGTGTGTTGAAAAACAAGCACTTTTTATTGCAACAAATAGGAAAATCATCTAAGATCACTAATAGTTTATAGTAATTTTAAAGACAATAAAATTGTTTGTTGTTCTCAGGACAAGGTTGTGTTCAGATACAAACACAAACCACAATCTTAACAATACATAAAAAAATCAATCTTATTAATTTTATTTTACCTGAATTACTTTTGGTTTGTCCAGAAATAGTCATATAATTTTTAAAAAGTGTTAACACCACAGCAAGAGTGGTAATTCTATTTAACATTTACGTATATTTGCTTTCTTCCCAATGATTGTGTAGCCTACAGATCTTGACTAAGAGCCCATTTAAAGGCCTTTGCAGGTGTTTTGAGTTAATTAGCTGATTAGAGTGTGGCACTAGGTATCTTCAATATTGGACCTTTTCTCAATATTCTAATTTTCTGAGATACCGAATTTGGGATTTTCATTAGTTGTCACTTATGATCATCAAAATTAAAAGAAATGAACATTGGAAATATATCAGTACGTGTGTAATGAATGAATATAATACACAAGTTTCACTTTTTTAATGTAATTACTGAAATAAACTTTTTCATGATATTCAAATTTTATGATCAGCACCTGTAGATATGCCTCAAAATGTCTCATTTGTTCCTGTCATTCAAGGTTAGCTACTTATCCAAACTGGCATGTGCACCGACAGTGCCATTATTACATTTAATGAAAGAAGTAAGTATTGTCTAACACTGAGAAGGGGCAGACACTGTGGACATCCTGGGTCAAAAACTTTTCATCTCTGTTCAAAAGAACCCTACAGCCTGAACTTAGTTTTAAAAAGAAGAACATCTTATAACAATAAATCCCAGGAAAGGCCCATATACATACACAGGTTCACAGCCCAACAAAATTCTTTAAATTATATTGCAGTGCTATTCTTCAAAATAAATTCTGAATTTGCTTTCTCGTGGAGGGTGCTTTATAATATTTTGAACACTCTTTTTCCCCATTGTGCTTTACAGACAGTGCAATTTTAACCCAATATGTGACACACACATATACACACTAGTGAACCCATGGCACCCGTGGAACAGTTAGGGGTTGGGGGCCTGGCTCAAGTACACTTCAGTAGTGATCTGTCAGCTCTGGGAATTGAGTTTAGTTCTCCAACCACCAGGCAACAGCTGCCCCATAATTTTTCTAACCACACCAAGATTATTACAGTCACAACATCAACTTGTCCTCGATAGATGAGAAAACAGTAAAACATTGAAATATTTGGATTTCTGGAAATAAACATTACCGGTTTGTGAGGTCCTTTTAAGATGTGTGCTCGAGCTCCTTCACATGCAGACGCCATAGCAGACAATGGAGGGGTGCCCAAAAGATCAGTTATTAAATCCAACTACACATGGAAAAAAATAGCATGTGATTAAGATAAGTCACAAAAAGACTTTATCACATTTACCAGATTGTTTCTTCAGCTGTGTTAACTTTTAGTTGGTTATTTGGTGATTTTTGTTTGAGTGTTTAGTACTTGTGCTTTAAAGAACTTCAAATGATTTTTGGAAACAACACTGTGCATTTAAAGTTTCAATCAGAAATATTCAACCCCCTAAGATTTAGATAAACCTTAGTATATCAATTAAAGTTGTTTCAAAGAGCAAGACCTGTTTATCACATGTGATAGATACATTTACCATGGAAGATGCATTAAAATGTATAGAATTGTGTAGAACCGCATATTTTGAGGGCCATATCAGAATTATTTAACCCTGTTGTTTTATTCATTTCTAAGGAAGTTTAATCTTTTAGGAGATGTTTTTATTTAGGTATAATATAACAGTATACTCTCATCTTTTGAGGATGCTTTCTTGTCGTTCCCATTTTTGCCACTAATCTTGAATACCTTCATAGGTGAGGTTTGTATACGCACCACAGCTTAAGCAAATAAAGTCTTACCTATGTTTTAACTTTACTTTAGGTAAATCGTGAAAAACCATGAATTTTGGTTGTTGTAAAAAAATATTAATTTTATATAAATGTCTGTTTTAATAGTTTAAATGCTTAGAATCAGTGAATATACCACTGTTCTGTTTGTAGTTTTTGGCTGGAAAACATTAAACCAATTACAGTGATAATGGAGCATCAGCCGTTTTAACCAATCAGCAGGCTGATTCAGGGGTGGAGGTGTTGCGGTTTAGAAAATGTTGTGTTTTGTTTACTCGGCAGCTCACTTTCTAGGGACACTTGAAATAGTTGCATTTAGTATTGTGTATTCAGCTGTACAAAGCCATCATCAACTGCAGAATATTAGTCCGGACATACTGTTTATAATATTAACTGAATAATGTTTACATGAATGTTATTAATATTTAAGGAGTGATGCCTCCCTTCCAGAAGTGCTGAACAATTTTAACGCTCGGTTCGAGGCACAGAACGACATGGTGAAAAGGATGACCATCCCAACACCCAACAACCAAACAAGTGTTTTTCGTCTCAGCAAAGAAGATAAGAGGAAAACTCTACAGACCAGACAACATTCCCAGCAAAGTGCTAAAAAGAATGTGCAGACCAGCTGGCAGATTTTCCCACAGACATATTCAACATCTCTGAGTAGTGACATGGTTCCAATGTCCTTCGTGTTCATGCCAAATAAGTTGTCAGTGTACTGCCTCAACAATTATCATCCCGTAGCCCATTACCATGAAATGCTTCGAGAAACTAATCATGAGAAACATCAAGACCCCGCTGCCTCCCATCATGCCCCCATTGCAGTTTGCCTATCATCTTACCCGCTCAATAGAACACGCCATAGCTACCACACTTCAACTGACTTTTACACACTCGGCCAGAAAAAAAAGTTAGGATGCTGTTCATAGACTTTAACTCGGCATTCAACGCCATCATTCCTTATCATTTGATTGGAAAGCTGAGCACGCTGAGCCGGAACCCATCACTCAGCAACTTAACTTCTTTACTTTCTGACTGGGAAACCTCAGTCAGTCCAGATTGGCAAGAACACCTACACACTCTGGAGCACCACTGGGCTGTGCACTGCTGTAAACTGCTGTTTACTCTGCTGACTTTGGAACTGTGCACTGCTGTATAGTCATATCACATTGTTACGTTTGCAATTGACACAATACTGTCAGTATACAGAGAGGAGGTAAAATGGCAAATTGTGCAAAAAAGTGACAAAACCCAAAAAATGGTCACTGACGTCAAAAGAATTCAGATGGACTCTGACATATGTACATACAGGTGCTGGTCATAAAATTAGAATATCATGAAAAAGTTGATTTATTTCAGCAATTCCATTCAAAAAGTGAAACTTGTATATTATATTCATTCATTACACACATACTGACATATTTCAAATGATTGTTTCTTTTAATGTTGATGATTATAACTGACAACTAATAAAAATCCCAAATTCAGTATCTCAGAAAATTAGAATATTGCGAAAAGGTTCAATATTGAAGACACCTGGTGCCACACT
>JAYDZG010000023.1:7144566-7167317 GCA_034509265.1 Microcambeva bendego
CAAGTGTCACTTTGTGAATGGAATTACTGAAATAAATCAACTTTTTCATGATATTCTATTTTTATGACCAGCACCTGTATATCATGGACTCTGACACACATGATAGACACATGTAAAGAGTCCACTAAACCCTGAACTGCAAATTTGTGAGGGGGGGGGGTATTTCTGATAGCAACTTTATAAAACAAGCAACCAGAAAATGGAGTAAACTCTTTTTGTCCCAAGATAAAAAAAAAATGATTTTACCCTTGTATTTATGTTGTCACTAACCAGTTAAATTGATCAAACATCTTTACTGACTTTATATCAACAGCACCTTGGAACATTAAGGGGTTTCAACAGCAGCGCCTCCTAATATCAAACCAGTTTACTCTATATTGTGGATTTTGTGCATTATTATTGAGACAAAATCTCATAGACAGTAAAAAGTATTTCATATTCATTGCAAGTAAAAATTGTAATAAAATGTTTACACTAACCATCCTAATCTGTTACTAAGAAAATCCTAAGACATTAAAAAGGTGCACAAATGTTAATTTGGTCTATTTTCAAACAAGGACATTCTTCTAATTAAGTGCAGTTAAAGGTCAGTACCTGCTGGATGGGGCTCTGAGCCTGGAAAAGGATGCGGCGTCCAAGTAACTCAGCAAAGATGCAGCCTACCGACCAGATATCTATAGCTGACCCATAATGTCGTGAACCCATTAGAACCTCTGGAGCCCTATAGTACTGAGTCACCACTTCCTGAGTCATGTGACGAGAGGTATCTGGCTCCTCAACTCGGGCTAGCCCAAAGTCACAAATCTGTATGGGAAAGTGGGGGGAGAAAGAATCTTAATTATTTCTTTGCTGACTGCTTTGAAATAACAATAAAATATCTGTTAAGGTTTTCTATTCAGGCAACACATTTTGAAGACACCTTTATCTGACGTGACTTTAAATTAAAGGTTGGGTCTTGCTCTTAGCAACTTAGGCCTTTAATCAACAATCTTATGATCATTATACAAATACCTTAACCACTTAGTCATTAATGCCTAAAATACTGTTTTGTTTTTGTAAATAATCTTTAAATAATTTTAAACCTTTAAATAACCATAGATCCATAGAACCAAACATGGATTGGCATGAATGTCATGCAACAAATTACTTTTTCACATGAATTGTTTTGCATAGTTTATTTTCCTGTGTATTCAACCTCACTTCTTCAACCTTAAATGTAATTTAAAAACAAAGGACACTAAATGATAAACTTATTATTAAATTTAGCTGATAACTTTCTTCATCCTTACTTACAAATAGATACAGGTCTTAATTGTAGGCAGACAGGCCAGTCTAGTATTAGTTCTAACTACAAAGCCATGCTGTAAGCTGCAGAATGAGGTGTGGCTGAAACAGGCCCTTTTAAAAATGTATTACAGATGGCAGCCTATAGGGGAATTCAGAAATATTAAACACCCTGCTAATTGCATCACTAAACTTTTCTGCTGAGCCACACTGACTCATTCAGCAAACAACCAATGATGTATTTTAGAGAAGCAGGATTTCATTTTAATATTGCATTGTCACAATTATTTAACCTCTGCAAAATAATGCATTTATTAGATGAAACCAAAGTATACACAAGCCAATGTGGTTATTTGCCCTTACAAAGATATTTCTCTACATTTTCTAAATGTCATGGACTATAGATGGTGCAATTCCAGAATTCATTGCATGTAGGTATTTAATTAATTGTATAAAACAAAAACTTGAACATACCTTAAGCAGACAGTTGCTGTTGACCAGCAGATTTCCTGGTTTAATGTCTCTGTGCAGAATACCAGCAGAGTGAAGGTATTTCAGGCCTAAGGAAAATGAAACACCTCATTAAAAAGGTGCACAAACAAATTTGATGATGTAATGTACACTCCATAAAACGGTGCAAATTAAAGAATCAATTACTATCAATTACTAAAAATGGATTACAATATACATGACATAAAATTATCTTGTCTTGTAAATGCCTGGGAACTCACCCCTGAGTATCTGGTAGAGGAACACTTTTATGTGGTCAGTGGTGAGAGGCTGAGGCGACACTATGACTTTATGCAAATCACTCTGCAACAGCTCTGTTATTACATATCTACAGCACAACTAGTCAAGGCACATATGTATATACACAATTCAATATTTTGGAACCATGAATGTGCTAGTCTGTCCATATACAAATATCCAGCAATATTACCAATCATGATGAATAATTCCAACACCTTGGTGAACTCAAGCCACAAAGAACCAAGGGTAAATAGTTGCCATAAATTAATTGCTGTGTCAAGACAAGGGCAAGTTACTGTTGTGAACAGAATAATAAAATTCACTTATCAAAATTGTATTAAAGAATATAAAATAACTTGTCTTAATAAATACTGGGTTGATTGATAACTTTATGCTGTGAATAAAAAAATTCTTCCTACCCATATGTGTGGTGTTTTACTCAAACTTCCAGTGCAACATTATGAAAAAATATTTTGAGATTTAAGAGTGTACATCATAAAATATGTGAGTTAATTTAATCCCCTTTAACTAACTAAATGAGCACAATCACAATGCTCAACAAAGTCTCAAGACTCAATCCCAGCTGAGAGACTGACAGCAAAAATAAATAGAAATTTAATTAAACTGGGGGGGGGGGGGGGGTCTGTGATGTTTCGATTGTAAAGGATACATCTCTTCAAAGCAGTCAATTTGAGGAGGCTGCAAAATATCCAAAGCAGATAGCACCTGTGAAAACAACAATAATTTAACTCAATCACATCTAGTATGTATATGATGAGACCCACCTCCAAAAAGGTTGGGACAGTAGAAACCGTCAATAAAAATCAATCAATGATTTGACACTTTTTAAGTAAATAAAGTATTAAAATTTTTTGAACCAATTAGCTTAATTAGTTTAACATGAAACAATTTACAGCAGCACAACATACCAAAACTGGCCAAACATTAAGGTTTTCCATTTAGTTTTCTAGTTCTAGTTTTCAATTTACCTACTACTATGAACCTAGCACCTACATCTAGCACCTGTCATCTGGTTTAATGTGCAACATGTGTCTTCACTATCTAAATGCCAGCATGTTACTCCAAAACATAGTCACACATCTGTACTGATGGTCCAAAACACATTTGCATGCTAGTTGTGCAGCTGGCAATTACACATTGTTTTGGGAACAATGACAACAAAACCTTATGTCTGACAGAAAAAAAAATTAAATCACTTAAATAATCTGAAACAATGACTGTGAAAAATATGTTCTTTGGATGTTTTTAAAACACACCAAACAACAGGAGCAATGCCCCCCAAAAAAATTGCACAGTAACGGCACATTTTGTAAACATGTTGGTACAAATCTCACTATGCCATTTAAATTGGACTAATTTTATGATTACTGTGGCTTAAAATTCCAATAACTTTAATACTGCTGATGAAGTAAACTTATTGCAAGTGAACAATGTGCATGGAAGTTTGTATTGGAACACCTCTGGTCTACTTTTAGTTTTTAATTTTTGTATTTTAGTTCTTTGGAACTGGGTTTTGTACCCATGTTGTTTAAAATAACACTGTAATGGATCTAAGCTCTGAAGGGTGATAATTCTTCAGATATGAAGACACTATTTTGAATTTTACAATTTGTAGACTGTGCAGTCAAAGTACTCACATTGTCGTGTTTGAAAAAGCACAACATGCGAAGCTCCCTAAAAACCCGCTTGCAGGAGACCAGATTCTGGAAGACGTTGGGCATCTTCTTGAGGGCCACCTTTCGGCCATCACGGGGGTCCGTCACTGACCTGGTGGATAAGTAGAGTGAATTTGGTTTTGCTTCAATTAAAGCAAAATGTTTTAGGCAAACTTTACAAATGACAAACTGTGAATATAATTAATAACTACATAACATGTACCTTTTAAAAATGACTTTCTACAATGAGTTCAAACCGAAATAAACCTTGCATGACAATTTTGTTTCTTATACAAATACACTTTATTAAGGTAGTTTAAGACAATTAGATGTAGGTACAATATAGAACATTCTAAATCTTTACAGCAATGCTTATGCATTGCATTTAAAAGACGTATACATATATATTTTTTTTAAACTGACATCTTCGTGACATCTTTGATTTTGTTACCATTCCATTGATTTGTTTAGCTGTGGAACTTAGGATGAATAAAAAGAACAATTTTATATTTTAAACGATATATATAATAACAGTGATCCTGATTCCAGTGGATCTGACAGACAGAAAGGGAACATCACAGTGATGATTGGACTGCTGTGCTGATACCAAGTCTAAAATAAAATCAGGTCAGTGATTACTCTTCCGCAATGACATACATAGTATTAGTTGGTAGTAAATTTATGTACTGGGAATAGTACAAAGCATAAATTACGTATGATTTGTTAACACCCTTTTCCACCAATAGACGCCGATAGCTGTCCACAACTTGGATATGGCCACCGATCTGCTTCCTTATATAAAATATTCGTGACAAACCGTTGCAGGAGTGACTCTACTTACCAGACCACGCCGAAAGCTCCATAGCCGATGGGTCTGTCAGGTTCCATCTCGGCAGGGCTGGGCACCTCGCTGGCCGTATTGCTGTGAGGCTGGGGCACCGCTGCTCCCCCTCCTGTGCTTCCTCCGATATTTGCCGGGTGGCGAGGAGTCTCGGCGGGTTGACTGGGTCCAGCTGGGTTTTGGGGGGCGTTTGGGCCACTATAGTTTGCGTTATTGCCGGTTGAGTTGTTCACACAGAAATATTTGTGTCCCAGGGTCGACCCCGGGAACACGTTTCCACACAGTGCGGGCCGGGATCCATGAAACGCCATTCTATTAAAGGAAACCGGCGGTGCGAGAGTTTTGGCTAAAAGATATTTCTCCCATTAAAACACTATTGAGATAGTGAAAACTTCAAATATGCGCACGATAAGACATCAATAATTTGAACGATGGACGTATCTACCCCAAGCTGTTAAAAGTTTTTCCACAAAAATATTCTAAATTAAATAGCTACTCTGTGTTCTGACGCCCAACTAGTAAGCGGAACTGACCACTACAAAACACGCATGTGACTCCTGAAACAAGGGAACTAAATAATAATTGAGACACGGCTAACTATTCGATCAGGTTTAGCTAAGCTATCGGCTAGTCAGTTGTGTATACTATGCGACATCCAGTGCAACAAAGTAACAACTGACATTAATTTGAGCAACCGAATGTATACAAGTTTAGAATACCAAATGAAAACAAATGTTGCGTTCATATTTAAAATAAAACATTTGTGAATATTAGTCTGAAAATAAATGCAAACTGATCGACGTCTGGCGTTGGTTTTCCAGTGCGATGTTAGCTAATCATCTTTGTTTGCTAGCTAACGTTAGCTCAGCTGTGCAAAACAGGTTAGCCGGTTAATGAACCGTGTAGCAGCTTTAGTTTTGTTTTGCACGTGTAGTTTCCTTTGATTATTTCGAAATGTGTTGCTACATCAACAAATAAATGTCGATGCTTAAAAATAATCTAAACCGCTTCCGTGTAAAGATGTTTATAGTTAGCCGACTTGCTAAAGCTACACTACTTTCATGCAAGCCGGCTCGTGTAAACGCTGCAACCACCCGACATTACTCGACCAAAATAAGCATTATTTTTAATTGGCTGTTATACTCAATCGCCGTGTTGACAGATATTCCCTCAACCCGTTCCAGTTGAGTCCTAGCCGCTTTCTCTCGCTTTCTCAACAATCAGCTGTTAGAAACACTAGCTTTGAGTCGATTCCAAAATAAAGAGGCTGCCTGGTTGTAAAAGAGAGTCGACTCCAAAATGATTTGTTGATACGACAGATTCGATTTTTCTCATAAGTAAGACACATTCATTGCAGTTTTTTTCGAGAAACATGCAATGATTTAAAAGATTACTAAATAAATAAACAATTCAATATTGAAATTACGGATCTATAACATCAATCCATTAACGTTCTTGTTGTACCGCGCATTTATAACTTTCTTTTTAAGTTTTTGAATTCGATGTTCTATTTTGTTATAATTGTAAAATATTTTTGTATGTTTATATTTTTGTGATGTAAATAACAGTAATCACACCACTGCACCACATAGACCCATGCTTTGAAATAATTTTTCGTGTGACAAATCAAGGACTGCGAAAACACTTTTCTTGAAAGGTAAGTCAAGCAAAATATGGTCTTGATTTACACGGTGAACGCCTAGAAAACGTCAATATTTTTGTACTTTATTAAGAAAACTGTTGTGCACTTGTTTCTCTGAATCTCCCTATTTTAAATAGAATCGATTCGTGGAATTGGAGTCAAATACAACATTTCTGGAACCGAACAGCGGTGGGAAACAGAAGGCAAGAAAGGAGGAGTTGGGGGATGGATTAGTAGTGGGAAAAGGCAGACCAGTAGAATGGGGGAGGGTAGCGCTACTGGTGTAAACAAGAAAAAGAGGCCAAATATATTTAACCTTTCACTGCCCGAATACCCCAGATTTTAATTCAGCATCCAAACAATCTATATGCCGAATTGATTACGTTTTGAAAGATGTCTCTTATGCAAAAGAGATTAGAGTGATTCACCTCTCCCAACAGCCTCCAACAGATGAAACCCTCCAGCACAAGTGCTTGGATCTCATAAGCACCTGATTTGCAATGTCCACAACCCTACATTTTAGGGGTTTTAAAATCATTTTTTGGACAAAATGATATTGTTAATATGACAATAAGTAGAACATGTCTTGGTTACTTCGTCCTAGGCAAATAGCTTTTTGAAAAGTAGCCTTGAATAGAAACTTGCCTCTAAAAGAGGCCAGTCTTCACACAGCAAATGTTGTGCTTTAGACCAGAATTGTGCTATGGCAGTGTGATTTCATAAATTTATTAGCAGAACAGTACATATGCAAATTTGCCATCCAAAACGTTAGTTGCCAGCAAGGCTGCATAATTTAATAACCACCATACATGGAGCTCGTTCTACATATTTTACTGGTATACTTATGAAAGCCGGACAAAATCTATAAATAACTGTAAATACATACACCCTCCATCTGAATCACTCAACTGTTTTATGTAACACTCCTGAGTTTTTTCAATGACAAGGTGTCAACCATTTATCAGGAACTGCTGAACTCTCCTGCTGACCAAGACAAGTCCCTTGCCTCTTTCAAATCTCCCTTATATTTCCAAGGTCCTTGAAAAAGTCGTGGCCTCCCATCTTCTTGACTTTATGACCTCTAACAAATTATTTGAAACATTTCTATCTGGTTTTAGTTCACTCCACAGAACCTTCTGTGTGTCATAAATGACCTTTCGCCGAGACAGGTTGGCCCCATCCCATTTATCATATCCCACTTGGCAAAATTTTTACAGCTACAGATTAAAATTTCATTGTTATGCTGACAACACTCTGGTTTTAACTCAGTTCCAAACTGGCTGCTTTTCCACCTGCTCCCCTCACTAGATGCTGAAAGGATCTAAACTTCTGGCTTCATCTCATTTTCTAAAGCTAATTGTTCAGAAAACCAAGTTTCTGGAACTAAGTCTGTTGTTAACTCTCTCACTAACTGTTCTCCCTCTAAATTACATTAAAATCACACCCTCTGTTACTGTCCGCAATCTAGGGGTTTTGTTCAATCATATTCTTTTTTGAACTACATAATATCTCTTTCCAGGGCTGCTTCCATCTCCATTGTCCCCTAGGGCAGCAAAGATGCTGGTCCATGCTTTCGTGACTTCTCAGCTGGACTACTGCAATGGGCTGCCTTTAATGTCACTTTGCACCCCCTACAAATTTATTTTTCTTATTTATTAGTATTTTAACATATTTTTTGGTTACATTCATGACAGACAGGTATTCATTACTCAAGGTTAATCTTTTCACAAGTTTTACATTAAACAGTTGTGGACAATTTTGGCTCTCCAATTAACCTGGCTGCATGTTTTTGGACTGTGGGAGGAAACTCAGAAAGGACTCAGACCGGCCCACCTGGGAATCAAACCCACGACCTTCTTGCTGTTAGGCAACAGTGCTACCTACTAAGCCACCATGCTGCGCCCCCTACAAATAATTCAGAATTCTGCTTCACAGATGTATATGACATATGACATTACCCCAGTCCTGGAAAAGCTCCACTGACTGTCCATTACCATGCATATACTGTATCAAAATCCCTCCTTCTTGTAACCCAAGATATTCAGATGCTGGTCTCCAGGGTGTCCCCATGTTCAGGAAAATACTATGGGTGGCCGATCTTTTAGTGTTGCTGCCCTCTGCTCTGGAACTCTCTTCCTTTCTCTTTGTGGTCTACATCTTCTTTATCTGAATTTAACTTGTCTATAAACTCATAAACTTTTTCTCTGCACATAGGTGCTATATAAGTCAAACATTATTATTATGAATCATGACGAAATATAGGAATATGTTTAATGCAAACTAACTTTTTAATGCACATTAATTCACCAACATAAAATTCATTTCCGTTAGGTACCAGTCACACTTTGTTTGAAATGTATAGACAACACCATAGAGTTGGTATTCTCAATCCTCATCCCTGCCACTATGTAAAACACAACAACCCATTAGTAAATTAATCTACCAGCATGGGTGTATGCCTGACCATAAGCTTGTTGTGCAGTTGTAACTGCCACACTGCTCAAATTACTTTCCAGGTGATGTTGGGGAGTCACGGTGAAAATGAGTACCTAGATAGTCTTGAACATCTTGTGAAGTCAAATACTGATATTTAATGAGAAGATGTGGCTCCCATAGGTATTCAGTAGGATTCAGGGCCTTTTGAAAGACACTAGAACCCTCCACATTATAAAGTGACTAGGTCTTGACAAACCTCACTTTTTGCACAAGATCATAATTATACTGAAACAGTAAAAAAGCCTCATGATGGTGCCACACAGTTCGAGAGCAAATAACTATAATAAGTAATTATATTTTTACACCAGACAATGGTTCCAATTTCCAGTGGTTCAAGTTTTATTTAGGTGCTTTTCCCACAAGTCCAAAGATGAGGCCAATAAAAGCAACTACAAATATGTGTATGTGAGAATTTGTTCTGTGTCAGCCCAGGGATGGACTGGTGACATGGCTGGGGAGTTGCTGGCCTTTCACAAAATGAATTAGACCCACTATGGCCCTGACCAGAAAACAGCAATGTTATGGCATCTTTTATTTAATCATTTACTCCTAAAAACCACAAACCCTAAAAAAACATATGTTCTGGCTGTTCTGAAGAGAGAATGGCATAATCAGTATTTTTAAAGTGGCAAGCCACAAATTAGCATCTTGTGTAATTCACCAACATTTTATGTAAAAATAGCAGGTCATGTGAACTATGGATGATAAACCTTGTTTTTTTTATTACACTGCATCACAGAGTGAACCCAATTAAAAATAATAATAGGTTAATGCTACCCATTATCTTCAGTTTTTGTTTGACCATTATATTACTGTGAAAGTGAGCAATTTTGTACCTTTTGTGAAATTACTCAGAACATTTAAATGAACAGCGGTTTTGAACCATATAACCGTGTATGGTTTCTTCAAGATTCCATTACTAGTATCAGGATGCCTCTGTAATTTGGAAGTTGTTATGGCTCAGATTAGTTAGTTTGTGCATGTGACAATCTCACAAGCTTTACACAAATTTGGCCTTTATTGCAGGATGACAAGAAAGAAGCCTCTTCTTTTTTCAAAAAACAAAACAAAACAAACAAACAAAAACATTGAAAAGATTCTGTTGCCATTTGGCTAAAAGTTTTCTGATCAGCATTTATCAGGTGTTGCTTTAGTAGAACACACAAAAAATGTAAACCCCAAACCGTATCACTAATCATATTACTACTGTAAGTAGTATACAATTTCTAACATTGGTTTGTGGATGTGGCCATAATATGACCTGGCAATGGCTTCCTTATCTTCCACTCAATTCATCAGTATACTTCTTGATTAATTAAACTAGGTATAATTGGGTGCACAATTGTCTTTTGTACATTGATTAATTTAGATAGTGTCACAGCAACAAAGATTTGGCGCACAACAAGGCTTCAAACACAAACATGGGTAAAAGGATAGAGCATTTTGCAGTTTCTCAAGCAACATCCAACATTCACTTCCTATTAACAAAAATAAGATAAAATCAACACCAATGAAACAGTTCCCTAAATCCACATGTTATAAACAATACAATGATTCCTATGTTGTAGCTATAACTCTAAATGGTGCCTTTATAGGCATCAGTAATTGATGGCAGGTAATGATACAGCATTTAATTTCCTCATTTACAAATTTCATTTTAAAGACAGTGTACTCCTATATGTGAGTCAATTTCAGAACCTTTTTTAAATACTGCTAGAAATTCAAAATAGGAAATCAGTTGGATGGTTAAAATTATCATTCATTTTAACATTCTAACATTACTGATCACCAAAACATGTTATAAATAAATTGGGACAACACATGATGGCCTTGATTCATTGAAACATCTCCCTTAAAATAGAACATAATTATTGACATAATTAGGAGGTATATCACCCCTAACTTAGCAGTCCATTCCATATCCTAGGACTGTTTGCATGTCTGTCAGTGGTTGAAATGCATGGATGAGTTTTCAGACTTGCAGTTAAAATGTCTTTAGCTCATGCTGCCTGCTTGCAGACTGTGAGACAGCGCTGATGAAGGGGTAAACATCCAAACAATCGTCTGGATAAACGTTCAGGACAGCCTAGGGAGATAATCAAAAGAACAATTAGGCAGGAATTCTACAAGCTTAAAACCCACCCATTCGAAATCTGTCACTTTAGTAGCTTTTAAATATTTTCCTTGATTCTATGCCTTTTATTTTTAACAGCAGTTAAATAATGCTGTATTAATTTATGATTACAGAAAGTCAACCAACAATTTATTCTGAATTACAAAATCACAAACATTGATTCAGATATAGTACACATTGGGAGCTGTTGTAAAAACACAAAAGTAATATAACAACAAATACTTAACAACAAATAAAATATATTGCCCATAACTCAGTCAACCAGTTTATGAAATTATCATTTCTAAATTAGTTAATAGCACACGGGCATACTTTATTTCAGCCCCCATAATATCCATCCAGCTTACCATTAACCTATAAAGGTTTCTACGCAAAATTTTGCAATGAACATTTTAGAGAATTTGCAAAGAAACAAAACTACAAGTGACCAAGTCCCAATATTGACTGACACTAGTGGTCAGTATTTTATTTAATATAACAAGCGAGCTAGTTGTCCATGTTGTCAATACAAATTTTACATGGCAAACCATATCAAACTTGCAAAAGAGCCCAGATGAATGCTACTAATACAATGGGTATAGGTTTCCTTGTTAGTTATATATTTTTTTAACACCAAATGTGTCTTGACTGGATGACTACACTATGTGTTTTTCAGAAATTACACACACATGTTGAAAAAATATATGAACATCCATACAGATTAAATTAAACATTACCTTCTCCTATTCGGCTGTCCTTTTTTAACTTAACCCCATCCTTGCGCATGTAGCCTGTGGTTAGCTGTGGCTTGGGGCAGCAATGCTGGAGCAGTCAGTCACCAGCAGGCCCAGATTAGTCGCAGTGCTGGACACAGGAGAGGCCACAGTGGACACTGTGCCTGCTAAACTGCTGCTGCTAATTGGGCTGGGCATTGTGGGGTCTGTCTGGTTGGCATGTGTGGCCATATGACCCTGAAGCTGGGTGGGAGTCTTACAGTGAACCCCACAAAGTTGGCACAACAACACACCACCAGGCCCCGAGCCACGACCCATGCTGCTTTCTTTCCACTCCTGCCCATGGTGCTTCTGAGCGTGGACACGCAGGTACGTCAGTGTTGTAAAACCTTCATGGTAGCAAGAAAATAACCCTTTTTTTAATCAGGAAAGTTTTGTTTCAACCAAAGCTAATTTCGTTTCAAGGTAAAAGTGGTACCAACAAACTGCTAGAATAGCTAAATAAATATCTAAACCTTTCAATAAACTCACTGCGATTACACAGGTGGCAAACATGATGCTGGGATTGGTTGTGGACCCTCATGTGATCTGTGATGTAAGCTGGAGAAAGCAGTTTGCCACAAATGTGGCAGGGAACTTTGTCTTCATGCCTAATCATATGAGCACGCAGCCGGTCCTTAGTAGCAAATGCAGACTCACATGTCTAAAGACAGAAACAGCAAATGCAACAGACAAGATAAATTGCAATGGTTCAAATAAATATTTACACAAAATACTGAATTTACACAGGTTTTGGTGTGACTACATTGTGTGATAGAATACCATGGCATGGTAGATTCAGTAAACCTCACAGCAAGAGGTTCCAAGGTACAAGGTCCTTTCTGTGTGGAGTTTGCATGTTCTCCTTGTGTTCATGTTGGTTTCCTCCAAGAGCTCTGGTTTCTTCCCACAGTCCAAAAATATGAGTCAGGTTAACCAGAGACACCGAATTGCCCTATAGGTGAATGGCTGTGTGCATGCATATTTATGTTTGTCTGTCTGCACTGTGATAGACTGGTGCCTATATATTTTTGTGTGCCTTGCACCTCTTGCAGACTACAATAACGTACTAAATTCCATTTTAACATAGAGACATTTCATTCTATTTTATTGATTTTTATGATGCATCAGTCTTCCCTTCCAGATGACTTACTATTATATTTTATTTTCAAAGGGCCCATGTTAAAAACGGCCAGTCCTTTTTACCACTGCATTTTCCACTGTACACCAGGGTCGAGAGTCTGAACTTCACGGTCCAACTCTCAGTGAGGCTGTTTGGCTGGGTGCTACCCTAGCCACTAGGACACACAAACCAGTTAACTTAAGTCTATTTAAACAGTCCTTCTCATCATGCTGTTCACATTTTGACAACATGAGACCAAGACGACACCTAACAATTGATCAACAGTACCTCACCATCACGAGACTTCAAACACAATGTTCTCAGATGGAAGTGGCCACTGAGCTGTCAAATAGTTGACGTCCCTTGGCAACTGATGACCACTTCATCAGTAAGTCGACTTGTGTAAAATAAGTCAAATATACATATTAGCCTTCTCTTAGTTGGCCAGTTGCCAAGAATGTGCTAATGGCCAACATGAAAAGAGCAAACCCCTTGACTTGTTTAACACTGCAATAGAATATATATTTTAAAAAACAGTGTTTAAAGAGATGGAAAATGTAGTAATAGTAGCCTGCATAATAGATTCATAAAAAACAGACAATGCAATAATAGAAATAATATCTTGCGCTTTAATATCTTTTAGGGACCACAGCATGTTCGAGCACGTTGTTATGCATCGTCCTGTACCAAAAAGTTCTCTTATCATCCATATCCTTTGATGTGTGCGAGTTTTATTTTCGTGTGTTTTGGTGTGTTTGTATTTATGGGGTGGCCTTCTTGCATGCCAGCATCGGTCAGCCATATACACACTTAACACGCCAACTCAGTCACCACAGCCTAAAGGCTTGCTGGTAGTGATTGCATAATTGGGGCTTTTGAGAGATCGAATCAAATTAAACAAATCATTCAGAAAAAGATTCAAGTTTGTGAAACTTTTTAATCATTGCTTCACATATACACTGTCCACACTGACATTGAACAAAAGTGTCAGTAAAAAGTGGTTTGTTTGTGTTTTTACAATAAACCAGACGTTGATGGTATATCAAGCGCTTTACTGGTTTGAACATGATCAAAGTTATCTGAGACAACAATTGGTATTTTGAATTTTTTTACATTTATTAATTATACAATTTTGAAAAATAATAAGAGAATAATTAAAAATACTAAATGTTACTTTTTTCATAACAATAGTTTTATTGCTTTCGCATCTTTTGAAAGGTGGTGTGGCCGTGTCGTAACATTTCATATTGACACTATTCAAAGTTCTGGGATCAGTAATGTTATTATTTGACTCTCATTTAGAAGCTTTCAGGGTAAAAACATGATGAACTTGTATCAGTTGCAGGAAATCATTCAAAACGTTTTGAAATGGTGCAATTTCATGAAACCTTTTCTGGAACAGTCACATGACTTTTTCCCTACCCCCAAGTGTCCACTTTTTTGAAAATTAAAAAATTGTCACCTATTAAACCAAGAATTCTCTGAAATAACAACATGTTAGTTTGCTTTTCAGCTAAAAAACACTTTAGAGATCTCCATTATATTATAACACCTGGCATTCTGATGTTCTGACATTACATCGATATGTACTTACTGTCATTCATGCATTCCTTTATTACAGATAAACTAGTATAAGTACATTTTACATTAATGTTTATGTTACAAAATTAGTGAATTGTATTGTTCTCATAATTTAGAATTTATATACATATTGTATGTATATAATGTAAATAAAAAAATAAGATACCACTTCAAAAGGATCATAATAAATAATAATGTAAGTAAAATATTTATAGATAGATAGAGAGATATCTCTATACACTTTTCACAACACAATATATTATTGTACATAAATAATACTAAAAACAAATTAACACTCGTTACTTTTAGTTGAAACAACCCTACAAATAGGCTCACTTAAATCAATCATAACAAAAAAGTGAAAAATAGGAAAGAAAATGTTTTAACATTACCGGACACTTGAACGGTCTCTCGGTAGAGTGCACCTGCCGCACATGGCTGTTGAGATGGTCAGGTCTAAAGAGGACAGAGGGGGCTTTAACACACTGCTTCTCCATGCAATACTCAAATACAACCACAAAGGGGACAAAGGGACTGTGTAGGAAAGAATGTATGTCTGTTCATGTGAAAACAGAATAGGCCAAAAATACATTTCCCGAAGGCACTTGTGTATAAATGTGCATACATGAATATTTCTAAATGTGTTAAAAACACAGGCAGTTTGTGCTCAAAAAAGCCTCCAGTGTAGCCAATTAACCCTTTTGTGCAAACGTCAATTTGAGTGGTTTTTTTAACCGATTTGTACTTTTCTTTAACAGTAATTACCTAGTTGTCTAACTCGGTACAATTTTTAATATATGAAGGCATTCATGTACTTCAAAGCAATTTTTCACAGGTACACAGGCTTCTCCAAACCTGTCCAAATACACAAAAGGAAGTGTTACATCATTAACTTATAATACAAGATTTTAGCTTATTACCCCTAATTACCATACAAATAATTATGTGACATTATACAATTATGAGAAAATATCTCTATCAATATGACATTGAAATTTATATGGGGGTACATGACAGCTGTTTGCTTTTATTCAATGCACTAATATTTGAGGAAAAAATCACTTTGGGGAAGCCCTTCTGAAATTATAAGCTTATTTGATTGTTGAGACTGAATCATGATTCATGCTGAAGCCATAGGTGCAAAAACTGTCATGCAAAAAAAGTTGAAGACATTGACGAATGGGAACTCAGAAAGGCCAGTTTCTACTTTGAATTCGTTCACATCGTTCACAAAAAATAGTATTTTGCACTTGCTGGGAGTTTTGGAACATGTGTGCAACTAACATTGAAAAAAGCCGCTTGTTATAACGAGGTACATAAAAAAAAATCCAAATTTAAGATGTCATTCATCACAGCTTTTCAGGAGAGGCCAAACATAAACCTAGTTAGTTTTCTGAAGGGTAGCAGATCGCACCGGAGACACCAGAGTATAAAAAAAAATACACACACACACACACACACACACAATTGGAGGGAGGAGACCAGGTTTTGATGCACAGCAGTAGCAACCAATGGAGTCAGAGATTGTGTTACTTTTACAGAGTTTTTCTCTCTTTTCTTTTGTCATTTGGATTTTCGCTTTTACCAACAGTTAGAGGATTAAACACAATCTACGCATTTGAAAAGTGGAAAATGTTAAAAATGGAGATACATTTTTATTGGACATCAACAATATGTTAATGGTTTTATTTATTTTCTTATCCGGTATATAAACTTTATGATCAATTTGTAAATTGTTGTGCATAGTAATAAATGTGCCAAGATCATTATGAGAGTATCAGCAAGCATGTTTTTTTAGTTTGAATTCTTTTTTTGTAAATAAGATGTAGACGGCAGAAAATCAGTCTAAACGCTGTACTAATACTAAAAGATAAGAGTAAAAGTTGAGAGTGTGCACCACACTTTAGTACTGAATGAGTATGCATACATGAATTTTGACTGACGATGGTCGCCTCTGCACAGAGGATTTTATTTATTTTCAATTTTCTTTATTTGGAATCACACAAAAAAAACAAACTTTTTACACGTGCAGTCATTGAAATTCCTTTACAATGTGATTCAGTTAAAAAAAAATTTAACTTAAACTTATAACGTGGGGCTCTTGAGGAGCAAAACCACAGTTCCTAAGTAAAATAAAACCAAATCATATTTATAGCATTTTTGTGGCAAGTTGCACAACATTGCAATGTATCGTTGAGGTCTCTTGGACACAAACGATGACACATTACAGGACTTTAGAAGGCGTGACGCTGAAATACGTGTGCTGATGTGATAAATGAAAATACACTTGCAGCAGCATAGACGAGAAGAGATCAGCATGTACCCTGGTAAGTAAACAAAATGATTTGATAAAAAGGCCCAGTGTATGTAAGAGGCATTAAAACTCAGGAAGGTGTACTGGTGCACAATCGTATTGTATTTGGACATTTTAAAGTGCTCAGTTTAGAATTATTTGATCACAGCCACTTTTTGTTCATTATGTATGATGTGTTTGCCATTTCTTTTCTATTGTGTTTATTTTATGTTACACCCTAAAGACACCTGTGTTAATTTCGTTTAATAACGAACCTTTTTTCATGACTAAAACAAGACATTAATTAAATAAATACTATGACGATAATTAACTGACACTTGTATAACAATGAGACAAAAACTTCTGACAAGGACAACATTTAATCAGAACTGATTAATTTTGTGGAAGGTAGGGAGAAGTAAGAAGAGATCCAATCATAAGTACTTTGTGGAGTGTCAGGACTCTCCATCTCTTTTACAGTAACACAGTAAGACTATGCTTTTACACTTTTGTTGAGCTAAACCCGGGAAGACCAGACTAGTCTGTGAACTGCCTTTACTCACAAAACTAAGTTAACTCGACAATGTAAACAGGGACAGAGAGGAGAGCCGATATATGGACACATTTCTCATTTTACGTTGTGAAAAACCAGATGGTGTGTTAAGAGTAACATTAGTGCAATGTGCGTTCCTTAAAATGAATAGAACCAAATAAATCTTTTGTACTCTGCGGTCACAATGATAGAACGCAGCATGATGGCATTACAGCATCTGCACTTTCTTTTTGAATGTTTTGGGGAACTTTGCCTGTTAAAATAATTAACCTAATAATAGATTAGCCGTTATATAGTTGTTATACATTTGGTTTTTTGTTTTGCCTATTTTTGTCTGTAAGTAAAGGCTTTTTCTGGCCACTCTTCCATAAAGCCCAGCTCTATGGAGTGTAAAGCTTATTGACAGATGAACAGATACTCCAGTCTCTGCTTGGGAACTCTGCAGCTTCTTCAGGGTTACCTTTGGTCTCTGTGCTGCCTCTCTGATTAATGCCCTCCTTGCCGGGTCTGAGTTTTGGTTGGCGGCCCTCTCTTGGCAGGTTTGTTGTGGTACCATGTTCTTGATGATAATATATTTGTGTCTCTCACTCCATGTTTGACAGTTGATGTCACACATTGTGGAACCATCCTTTCACCTACTCAACGGTAAACAAAGATCCTGCGTGATAAATCGAAGATTTCAAATTTTGATTCAGTCAGTCCATAATACCTCCTTCCAGACTTCAGTAGTATAACTGAGGTGTTTCATGGCCCAGACAAGCCTCTTTGTCTTACTCTAACGCCTTAGCCATGGGTTTCTTGCTGCAACTTGTCCTGTCAAACCTGAAGCTCAAAGTTCTCTCCTCACAGCTGAAACTGAGACTACAACCACAGTTAAGCTCTGCTTGAAGCTATTGTCCGGTGACCCGCCAATCATGCAATCTGTTAAATCTCAGAAATTTGCCCTCCAATTCAGTTGTAGCTTTGGGTCTGCCAGACCACTTCCTGTCAGAGTTTCCCGTGCCTTTTGATGGTGAAGAAAACTGTACTCACTGACACCTTGAGTTTTTTTTTTTAATTCTCTGTAGGAAGAACTGCTTTCATGCAGACAGAGAGGGTTGTAAGCATTCAAGAAAAGTCTGGAGACCTGAAGGAATTGGTAGCACCTTTTCAGTTCTGGACCTACCTTCTGAACCTGTATCATTTCAAGCTATTCACTGGAGTTGAACGACTTGAATTGCAATAAAAAACTGAAAAAAATGGGGTGCTCTAAAACTTTTGACCGGTAGTGTATATAAATTATAATTACATAATTAAATAGTCTATGGTCTATTGGCAAGCTATCGCACTGGTTGATTTTATGGTCTGGAACTGTAATGTCTTGTATTGTGTGTGTGCTTTAAAGACTGGCATCGCTACAGATTTGTGGTATTACCCATCTTTGCAGGAACAAGCTTTTGACAGTCTGCAGTGCACGTTACTCTGCTTCTTGTCTGACTTAAAGTAGCCAAAACATCTCCATACTAGCGAATTCGTATTTCTTCGTCTTGTGTCTGTTGGGGCGTCTTCTTCTGGTGCTGTGTCACTCAAGTGTTCAGTAACAGGGTCGATATTTTCTCTTTACTTGCTTGTGCTGCTTTTGTACTGGCGTGCACACTTGCAGTAACCCAAACATTAGCATGTGGGCTATGCCTACGCTCTGTGCGTCAACCAAACTTAAAATGGCTGTAACCATAGTTCAGCCATTTGAAAGGTTCAGCATGACACTATTCTCATCCTCATTGGCTATTCATGATGTTGTTCAAAACATGGCTGGAACTAATAATATTGAGTGTTATTGACTACGGCTTATTCTTTAATCAAGGCAAAGTTATTTCAAGATAATTATAGTTATTGTTTTATCCCCCAGCACTAGCAATAATTCATAAGATATGTTTTACACTTTTGGTTAGGTATTCATTACTCAAGAACTTTTTACAAGTTTATATTAAACACAGTCGTGGACAATTTTGTCTCTCCAATTAACATGGCTGCATGTTCTTGGACTGTGGGAGGAAATCGAAGCACCCAGAGTAAACCCACAGACATGGGGAGAACATGGAAACTTTACACAGAAAAGACCTGAACAGCCCCACCTGGGGATTGAACCCAGGACCTTCTTGCTGTGAGGCGACTGAGCTACCAACTACTTTGAAAAACTGTCTACAGCTGCATCAAGAATGCAACCAGAAATTTTATAACACAGACAATCAGTTCTAAACAGAAACACTGCAAAGTTATCTGGGTACAAAAACATCTCTGGTGGACTTAAATATGACCAGATGAGTCTACCATCATTTGTTTTCTTCACAAGCCAACAACTGTCATAGGATGGAGTGAATCATTGTACACGTCATGGCCTACTTGTGAAGGTACCATTTATGTAATGGTGTATATTTCTATTTTAACGACATGCTGCTATCCAGGGCAGTCTATGATTATTTCAACAAGACAATGCCAGGCTTATTTTTTTTTACACACTACAATAATGTGGCTTCACAGTGTATGTGCTTAACTGACCTGTCTGCAGTGAAGATCTAAATACTATGCCATTAACCCTAAACTATTTCATGTACAACCCAAAATCAGAACATTTGGAACTGCATGGCATTAAAAATAATAATTAAAAATATGGAATGCCAATTCATCTCACCACAATCCACGATTCCATACTAAATGCTTCTGAGCTCAGAGCAGTTGAAAGCGCTTCAGGAGATGGTTAGCATAAAGTTTCTTTTTTTGCACAGTAAAGTGGCATTTGTGCATGCATTGTATGGGCTTGCCAAATTAATACCTTTCTCATGAGGTTATGGCAGCTGTTGTTGATGCAGTGCTTTCTGAGATATCAAAGATCTTTGGTGTTTCAGGTTAAGCTTGTGTCCTCGGCCTTTACGCACTGAAATTCCTCCTACGTAGTTCCCTGAATTGTGTAATGATATACTGCACTTTAGAGGAAGAACTATCCAAATTCTTCCAATTTACATTTGAGATACATTGTTTTAAAAACTTTTTTTTAACAAAATGGAGATTCTCTGGCCATCTTTGTTCATGACAGCCTTTTCTGGGTGCTAATTTTGTACCAAACTAAATTGTACCACAACATGAACTACATACGTTTAAACAAGTTTTATTCACCTGATGAAAGCTGATACTAGCCACTAATTGCCCATGTCCTAACTTTTTTGGAATGTGCTGCATGAACAAATGAAATGTTGAGTGCACAAAACGTGAAATATCTTAAATTTAACCTGTCTCCAAATAAAACAAAAATGCAGTGATGCTTACATTTACTTTATTTGATAGCATTTTCCATACTGTCCCATCTTTTTTGGATTTCGTTGTAATTTTAGTCATCATTGTAAGTTGTTTTGGTTAAAAGAGTCTTCTTACTGCTATAAATGATTGTTTATTGGGGGGGTTACTGTCATGTTTTAAACTCTGTGCTCGATATAACTTGTGTACTGATGAAATTTGTATAAAAAAAAAAGGTTGGGTAAAATTTTTGGTTCTCCAATTCACCTCACTTGCATATTGTGCAGTTCACAAATATGTATGTTTGTGCAGTTACTCCCTTCCACTGAGGGAGGAAACTGGAGCACCCAGAGTAACATGGGGAGAACTTGCAAACTCCACACAGAAAGAACCCAGAACACCAACAAGGGGATTTAATCCAGGATCTTCTTGCAATGCTAAAAATGTAAATTAATTGAAAATGTATTGAATCAATGACAGACAATGACAACCACTGACTGTTGTGTAGCTGAAGTCTTGTATCCTGTGAGGATGGAGAAAATATCTCCACAACACTCGCAACACAACAATTGTTCAACACACAAATAAAAGGTGGTCATTGTCCAACATGTTTAAGTATGTTGAAGGCATCAAATTCTAATTTACATAGATTTGTTTAAGCTTAACGGTTGCATAAAGATTCAAGACATTTACAAATCATCGATTCTTCTTTTTACTGCAGTTTTTGAAAAAATCTTTATCATCAATATATGAAATAATATATTATTTGAAATCTGAATCGTGTTCACTTGTCTTGTGACTGATCTACCTGTCCTGTTATATATGTAAATAAACTAATAAACAATAAAAAATAAATAACTTTCTAAAAATGTTTTCTAAAAAAACTTTTTTTAGGGGCAATGGGTGTGCAGGTTTCTTATGTAGGTGTACCCATGTTTTTTTCACTTTACAACTGAGACATATGTATGTTAGTGCAGTTACTCACCGTGAGAAACCCTTGGAGCAGTGAGGACACACATATGGCTTCTCCACTCCTCCCTGGTGGGATCTGACATGGTAACTCATCCGATCTTTCCTCTTAAAGCGCTGCTGGCAGATATGACAGGAGTACGGCTTCTCATCCGAGTGGGACAGCCTGTGGCGGTTCAGGTGGTAGACATCTCGAAAAGCCTTCCCACAAGCCTCGCAGGCATGGTTTTTCTTCACTGGATTTGGGTTTGTGTTGAGATTGGGGCTTGGAGTAGGATTAGGACTGGTAATAGGGATAGATATCTGGATTGGATTGGGAATGCTTGGATTGTCCACTGTGTTGGTGGTTGGTGCAGCCTAAAAAAGAGTTTAGTACAGAATCAGGGTCAACCCAGAATGTGTTATGGCTATGTGCATTTAAAAAAAAAAAAAAAAAATCATACATGAAAATAACCATCCTCTGACTTCAAAAATACACCATCTGACGTCAGTGGCTGTGGACATCCGATCTGTAGAATGAATGAAGTGGGTATTACCAGTCTTATTCCTGCTGTTTAGATGAAACGACTGTGGTGATGTTGAGGTGAACTAATGAGGAAATACAAGTTTTAAAAACAAGAGCAAACCAAGCCAACCTGCACCATTGTCCCGGTAACCACTACAGCAGCAGGAAGTGGCTGGGTCGCTGTCATGGCACCAGTTGCTGGAGTGATAGATACAGCAACAGTCTCCATCTGTTGGTTGCTGAGTGGTGTTGGGTGTGTCATGGGGTCAGTTGCAACTGTGATTGGTGCAGGAATGGAGAGTTGGAGGAGAGAGAGGGGAATAGTCTGCCTGTCCATTCTCACACCTGTTTTTGTTCCATCCACCTTCTCTCTAGCCGCCCTGTCTTTCATTTTAATTCCAGTATGTACAGACTGGTGACGGCGCAGGTTATAACTGTTTTTAAACTGCTTGTTACATATCGAGCAGATATGAGCAGGCCGAGGACGAGACACATGCTTGACTGAAAAAGAAAAAAAGGCAAGATGTGGCATTAATCATAAATACATGATAAATATAGCTGGATTTAAACTTCATTTAACTTACAAAAGCACAAAGAAAATATTTACAATATTTATATTGCATAACTTTTTTGTAAATATTACAATATTGTTGATGTTTGCACTTAAACAATGTGACCAAATGTTTCCAGATTTTGTAAGTTATATGAAATCCATTAAAACGAGATCCGTTAAGTCAAGACTTGACTGTATTTGTTCATATTGCATTTTTAAAAATGTCCCAACTTTTTAAAAAGGTTTGTAGAATTCAATAAGACACATAATATATTAATTGTAAAAGTCATCAAATACTAGAAAAGTCACCTAGAAAATCACATAATAAT
>JAYDZG010000023.1:7232590-7244446 GCA_034509265.1 Microcambeva bendego
GAGGACGCATGAACTAAGAAATGGAAATAACGGAAAAAAGGGATAAACAAACCTAGCCCAAGGCCAGTTGACTTGAGAACTCAACTCAACCACACCTTCGGTTCTGCCATCTGTTTCTCCTCCTTCAGACTTCAACGGCATTCACTGACCACAGCCCTGATTCCGCTGCCTGTTTCGCCACTTCTGGACATTAACGGGAGCTGCCGATCACAGCCCCAGTTTTGCCATCCGTTTCTTTATCTTCGGACTTCTACAGAAGCCACCAATCTCATCTCTGGTTTCGCCACCTGTTTTTCCACCTTCGGACTTCTACGGCAGCCGCCGACCTCAGCTCCGGTCTCGCCGTCAGGTGCCCCAGTCATTCAGTTAATGGCTCTGGACTACCCCTCCGTTCCCTTCCTTTGTTATTCTTTAATAAATATCTTTAGTTACCTGCCTTTCGTTATATGTCTCAACTAGGTAGAGATTGGATAACCTGTTAGAGTGAAAATCATCTATTTCAATAAATCAGGCCCAACTATGAGTATCGGAGGTCATTCAAAAATGTCGTCATTACATGTTTTTTATTCCACAACAGTAAAAGTCTGCTTGCAGATGAGCTTTTTAACATATTTGTTGACATACGGCCTGCTGGGATAGTCATAAAAATGGCAGTGAAATCTCATTGGTCAAACTAAATCCGAAGTCACTGATTTATGTCCTTCATCGTACAGGTTATCACGGTTGGGTACTTGAGCAAGGATCTTAAGCCACAGTTGCTTAGACTGCTTGCAGTCGTTCTTGTATCTTACCTCAGCTGAAAGTGTGTTAAAACTGAATTGTTTAAATGATAATGATAAATACATTTGACATGTCATTTTGTGGCAGAAAAAAAGAAGGAACTAACAGGTAAAGCAGAAGACTCAGATTCCTCTTCTTCCTCATTGCCCTCATTAGAGGATGAAGATGACAGCAAAGTGAGAAAATCTAAACAAGAAGAAACTAAAAAGAAGACCGAAAATAGGGAAAAAAGTGAAAGCAAAGTCAAAGGAGGAAAGGTGAGGGAAGTTCAACAGCTAAAATTATTGTTTATTTGCCTTTTGGGGCGGCACAGTGTCATAGTGGGTAGCCCTTGCCCTAGTCAATCTGGCCCCTAATGGAAACAGCCAAAAGAGGACAAGGTATTTATAGTGCTCCCTTTACCACCCAGGTATTCATGTATTTTTAAGGTATGTGATTTTTGCATGCAAAGTTTCTGCTAAAAAAAAAAAGTGATTTTCAATTATATTTATACTAGAAAATATACATTTTACTTTTCTACTTCTTATTGTTTTGGTCCCCCCATAGTACTACAGCATCAAAAATAAACATAGATTTGGTAAAACATTCAAGGATATATTTTTATTTACATTAAAGGCATTATCTATATTATTAATAAATAGATGATGACCAAGACCATATCCATGCAGGCATATCCAAATTCCTTTTGAAATGCCTACACTTTTTGGGCCTCTTTTAAAGGAGTGGTGTGCTTTTGTTCAGTCTGGCCATGGACCATATGGTTGTTAAATGATCATCTTTTTATTGTTACTGACACATTTATCCCAGTCATATGTTCATCCTGTAAGCTCAGTAGTACAGTGGTAAAAGCAGGTTGTCCCACTATGACCTGGTGGTTTGTTTTGGGCCCCTGAGCAAGGCCTTTAACCCTAAATACTCAAATTTTATTCTCAGTCATTAGTCACTTTAGATAAAAAAATCTAATTTACTTCTCTGTGGTTCAAGGCTTGTTTTTTTTTTTGCAACCATTGCTGTCTAATACCCTCTTTTTTCACACCTTTCACACCTGCGTTGTTAAAATAGCAACAGTCCTCACACCAATGGATGAATATATTAACGCCAATGGTGGTCTCAAAATGGTGTTTAGGTAAAAGCAGTGGTTTTTTTTTCGGTCAGAACACCAGAAACACACCAGTAATTAACCTAGACAACATTCTAAAAGGCAGATGTTTATTGCCTTGCGTGCATACACCCCTGCTTTTTACACACACTTGGACATGCAGCAGTGCACAGACCCATAGCTAGTGCCTGTATTATAGATTAAAGACCTGGCTGAGTACACCGTATATCATGCTTACAACAGTGCATGAAATGGCTTTCATTTGAAAGCACACCAAAACACACTGCCACACCCTAAAATCAAGCTGCAAAGTTCGTGGTTGATGGCTTGCCAATGATTGCTAAAATAGGGCCCTTAGTCTGGCTTTTTTTTTGCTTCCCAATAAAGAGCTTTCTGTTTAGCCCCGCCTCTTGAAGTCTTTGTCAAACTGTCCACACCAGGTTATAGTTTGAATGATGGACATGGAAGTTTGAGGTCATCCCATTAAATGGAGAAGACATCTTCCAGTTTGTAGCTTTGTTATCCACAATGTGTGCTCTTATGCACTCATTGAGATTTTAAAGATGAATGTAAGCTCATTCTCACTGTATATCTTTAAAAGACTTTTCTGGTCATTGCTCAGAACATTTCTTCTCAGCATGGTCAGTAGTTTTTGAGATACCACTAGCAGTGTTTTAGCCACCCAGTTGGTCCTATCGCAAGATGAGACTAATTAATCACTAACATTTTTTAAAATAAATTTGGTTTTGTTGCTTATTTATAACCTCTAATAACAACTAATGTTGACAACATGCGAAAGATAAAGACAGACTTAACAGCAAAAATGCATAAAAGAAATTCAGTGTCTTTGATATGGGTTGGCATAAAGTACCACTAATGTAGAGAATTATCTTAATGTTAAAAATTATGTCAGAAATGGAAGATTGTACAATTGTATTTTTGACTGCCCTCCCTGTCAAGAGAAGAATCAAACAACGGTAACACAGACTGTTGAGCACCTTGAGAACTTGTAAAAAGCAAGAGTGGGCAAAAAACATTGACTTGTAAAACGGCAACAATTACTTTTCCAAAGTATTAAAAAGTATACTTAAAATAAAATTCAAAGATTCAAATTTACACTGTGGATTCAGGAGTGTTGCAGAATTGTTTGTAAGTTCATATTTGAAAACATTAGAAATCTGAAAAATTATTTCTGTTCAAAAAGTTTAAGTGAGGTTTTTTGCATTCTAAGAACATGTCCATATTTTCTGTAAATGAGATTGTAGTTAAGACTATTATGTTTTGTAACAACAAACTAATAACAAAACAAATGCACAACCCCATTTTAGAAAAAGGCCTGCAACACGTTCCAAATAAAGTTGTGATGGGGCAATTTAGGACTAGTAATGAGGTAAATAAGTAATATGCAATAAACCATTCAGCATGTCACTTGCCATTCCCTTTAAGAGCCTGGGGCAGTTTGACTTTGGCTGATTGCTTTTCTTGTGGTGCAGCTGCATAGACGTGTCCAATGCTTCTAAGCAAAGGAAACTGACGTGCTCGTTCACACAGTGAAGGTGAGCAGATATTCTAATTTATCCGCATCGGCACACGCAATTCAGTATCACGCCCTCTTAAGTCCTGTAATGTGTCTTCGTTTGTGTTCAAGAGACCTCATGACACATGGTAATATTGTGCAACACACATGCCCAGAAAGACTGCTCTACCTTCTGAGGACTATATTGTAATGTCCGCACTGACAAACATATGAAGCACATTTTCAGCAAACCAAATGATCTTTCTGTTGGTGTGTGCTTTGGTGTGCTTTTGATTGAAAACCATTTCACACACTGTTGTATTCCACTCATGAATTATTGAACAATTACAAGAGATTTGACAGTGGCCTATATTTTGTGTTGATGTACAATAATGTAATTTACTTTGTATTTTTTTTCTATTGTTGATTTAAAAGTTTGCATAGCTGGCAACCGGCACACGCTAAAGGTTTGTGCAATGTTGTGAGTCTGTGTGTGTAACAAGTGGAGGTGTATGCACAATTTACTGCCATGATAGTAATGAACATTTGATTGTTGATGTCTGCCTGCCTGATGTCGCAAATTTATCAATATGCCATAAATTTACCTGAAGACAGCTCATTTTGAGACCCCATTGATGTAAATATATTCACAAGCACCCTTGCTATTTTAGCATTGCAGGTACAAGGCATGAAAAAAGACTGTTGGCAGGGTGTAAGATAACAATGAGCATCAGGACGCAGCTTGTTGTCACAGTACAATTGTGAAGCAGATGTATTTACACTCTGTAATTGGCAGGATGATGAGAATAAAGCAGTGTCCAGACTAAAACGCTACATTGCTCTCTGTGGTGTACGACGCAACTATAAGAAGCTGTTAGAGGACTGCAGATCAGTAAAGTCTAAGGTCGCTTTGCTAAAGAAAGAACTGGAAGAGCTTGGGGTAGAAGGTTTGTGGTTAATGATTAAATATTTAAAATGTTTTGTAGGTGCTGGTCATAAAATTAGAATATTATGAAAAAGTTTATTTATTTCAATAATTCCATTCAAAAAGTGAAACTTGTATATTATATTCATTACACACAGACTGATATATTACAAATGTTTATTACTTTTAATTTTGATGATTATAAATAACACCTAATGAAAATTTCAAATTCAGTATCTGAGAAAATTAGAATATTGTGAAAAGGTTTAACATTGAAGACACCCGGTGTCACACTCTAATCAGCTGATTACCTCAGAACACCTGCAAAGGCCTTTAAGTGGTCTCTCAGTCTAGTTCTGTAGGCTACACAATCATGGGTAAGACTGCTGACTGGACAGTTGTTCAAAAAACGACCATTGACACCTTGCACAAGGAGAGCAAGACACAGTCATTGCTAAAGAGGCTGGCTGTTCACAGAGCTCTGTGTCCAAGCACATTAATAGAGAGGTGAAGGGAAGGAAAAGATGTGTTAGAAAAAAAGTGTACAAGCAATAGGGATAACTGCTCCCTGGAGAGGATTGTGAAACAAAATCCATTCAAAAAAATGGGGAGATTCACAGAGTGGACTGCAGCTGGAGTCCGTGCTTCAAGAACCACCACGCACAGACGTATGCAAGACATGGTTTCAGCTGTCGCATTCCTTGTGTGAAGCCATTCTTGAAAAAGAGATAGCATCAGAAGTGGGCTAAAGACAAAAAGGACTGGACTACTGCTGAATGGTCCAAAGTTATGTTCTCTGATGAAGGTCAATTTTGCATTTCCTTTGGAAATTAGGGTCCCAGAGTCTGGATGAAGATATGAGAGGCACAGAATCCACATTGCTTGAGGTCCATTGTAAAGTTTCCACAGTCAATGATGGTTTGGGGTATTATGTCATCTGCTGGTGTTTTGTGTTTTCTGAGGTCCAAGGTAAAAGCAGCCGTCTACCAGGAAGTTTTAGAGCATGCTTCCTGCTGCTTACCAACTTAATGGAGATGCAGATTTCATTTTCCAACAGGACTTGGCACCTGCACACAGTGCCAAAGCTACCAGTACCTAGTTTAAGGACCATGGTATCCCTGTTCTTAATTGGCCAGCAAACTCGCCTGACCTTAAAATCATAGAAAATCTATGGGTTATTGTGAAAAGGAAGATGCAATACACCAGACCCAACACTTCAGAAGAGCTGAAGGCCACTATCAGGTTGATCGGAGACCCTGAATTGTCCTGTAGGTACCTTCGATAGACTGGCACCCGATCCAGGGTGTTACCATTTAAGAGCTGAGATAGGCTCCAGGACCGCTCCCCGACCCTAATTAGGATAAGGGGTTAAAGACAATGAACTGAACTGAACTTTTCAGTTGGCCAACATTTCTAAAAATCCTTTTTTGTATTGGTCTTAAGTAATATTCTAATTTTCTGATATACTGAATTTGGGATTTTCATTTTCATAATCCTCAAAATAAAAGAAATAAACATTTTAAATATATCAGTCTGTGTGTAATGAATGAACATAATATACAAGTTTCACTTTTTGAATGAAATTACTGAAATAAATCTGAAACTTTTTAAAACTAATAAAACCGGTAGACATGAGAGGCAATTAGCAAGATAAGCCCTATAAAGAAGTGGTTTTGCAGGCGGTGACCACATACCATTTCTCTGTTCTTATCCTTACTGGCTGATTTTTTGGTAATTGTGATATTTTATCAGTGCTCTCACCCCTAGATGTTGCATGAGGCGATGTCTACAACCCTGATTGTATGCAGGCAGTGCAGCTCATTCAGCATGTTACATCAACGAAAGCTGTGCCAAGAAGGTTTGCATTGTCTGTCAGTACAGTGTCCAGAGCATTGAGTAGATACCAGGAGACAGGTGTTAGGATGTCCCCTTTAGACTGGTATCCACATACTATTGGTAAAAGAACTCATTGTGTTGTGAGCCACTTGCAGGATGGTCAAGGTCAGGGTGTAAGGGTTCTCAAAACCCATCTAGACTAGTTCCTTCACACTGAAGTTACTGACACCACCCAACTGATCATAAATACTCCGAGCACACAAAGCTCTGTGTTCTACTCTTTGCATCTTGCTGATTACTTTCAGGCATGGTGGTTGTGCAATTTCTGAGAGAGAAACACTCACAAACTGTCAGAAACAGAATCAATGAGGGTGGCCTGATGTCCAGAAATGGGGCTTATGCTTACAGTCCAACACCATGCAGGTCTATTAGCATTTGTCTGAGGATACCAACATTGGTAGATTCACCATTGGCACTATGAGCTCTTCACTGATGGGAGCAGGTTCACACTATGCAAAAATTCCACAGCAAAGTGCTGAAAAGAGTATTCTACATTCTAAAATTCTAAAAAGTCTAAATAGTGCTTTTACCAAAAGCAGAGCGTGGGCTGCAAATGCAGTACACCGTCTTTCAAACACTAACTTGAAAACTAAAAAAACCTAATTCCAACAACTCTCCTGTAAACCACAAATCCTTTCTAAATAAGGTCCAGGGCAATGACAAGCCAAATGAGACAGTAAGGTACAACAACCTACCCTTGCCAGGTGTAGGTTGTCAGAACTAATTACTTCTATTTACTACTTTGTTAGCTGGGATTTGGTAATGCCTGTGATGCTGGTAACGCCAGAACCCTAACATAAATGCCTCTTTGTATGGTTTTAACCCCATATATGCAGCAAAAACACTATCTGCGCTAGGTCTCAACTGCCATCTGTGTGTGTTTTGTGCTCTCCCACTGTTACTCAGTCCTGTAGAATCAGTTAATGGATTGCTGTTATGTTGTATGTTTGGCTCAAACCAATCACAGTGATTATGAAGTGGCAGTTGGCTTAACAAGCAATCAGTGTGGCTGATCCATGGTGGAGGTGAGAGTTAAGGCTTAGAATCTGTAACCATTTATTTACTCAGGAGCTCACTTCAAACTACACTTGGAAGTGTGTAGCCTCCTCTCACTAATATCTGTGTTGAAATGCCCATGAGCTTGTAAAAGCTCTCTCTTCATGCTGATGCTTCATTAATTAAGCAGTTTTGTTAAAGGTAAAACCAAGTCTTCTCTGACATAACAATACTCTACATTATTATACAAAATTGACACGATACAACAATAAATAAAATGCAAATAATATTAATGATCTCCGCAAAATCGCAAAAAATTGCAGGGGGTTTCCGAACTATTATTAGTTACTTTCCAAAAGAATAATTGAGTCTGCAAATCCCGAACTGGTGGGGTGTTCACTGTATTTAGATTTATGTAGCACATGGGCAAGAGGGCATGTGTATGCACAAACAAACTGAATCCCATTCCCAAATGACTCTTTTCAAATGAATTAGTAGAATCGAATCAGGGCTGTGTTCTAGTCTATGGTATAGATTTCCTTATTGTGCTCTCTCAGATAATATAGAAAAAATCAGTTCATTTGTTATCTTTGGGTGGAATTTTAATCTCTCTCCTGATTTGGCAATAAATGTATAAGTGACAGCTTAGTGGACAAATTATCTGTATCAGCTTTTTACCGGGAAAGCCAGGACAACATTGTGTTCATTACTTAGGAAGTAAAACACAGTTAATATATAAGTAAATAAATATATAAATATTGGTCTTGAAGGTCAGGTGGCACTGAGTGTTCGTGCCATTTGCATTTTTCTGAAAGATGTTTTAAGTCTGGTACCCTGTCACCACAACGCCTCTATGCCAGGACTGCAAACAGGCAAAACAGTAAAGGGCATTACTTACGGTACATCCCACTAGTTTGTCATAACAAGAACTGGAAAAAGCCCGGGTGTAGGCTTGTTTAAAGAAATTAAAGAAATTTGAGTGAGAATAGAGCATCAGATATAAAACAGCACAGCTGATGTTCCAAATATCTACCTGTATGATGATTTTACCAAAGAAACTTGCCTCTTCATTTGAAGCTTTGAAATCCATGTGCCAGTGTCTGGAAAAGAAGCTTTGTTAAAAAAAAATTACATTATCATAAATCATGGATCATTTTTATATTGCAAGGCATTCTTCAATTGAAACTAACAAGTAGTAAATGTTACCAAACTTGGTTAAGTTGCAAAAATTGTCATGGGTAATATGGGTACAATATTTGATACGTTGATGTGCTTGATTCCTTAAACACGAAAGATAAAACAGAACTGTCTTAACGATCTTAAGCCTATTCAACAAGCAATTTTCAATGAAGTTACTTTTTAATTAACTTTTATCTTTTATTTGATCCCTGTCTCAGTTCTATCTTTTTAAAATCTTTTATGCCTTTCCCTTTTACTTCCAATGTACAAAATGTAGGATGGAAGGAGAGTGGCAACCATAAGCTCACTTAAAAACAAATATTTTATAACCGAGACACACTTCAAGACTTGACCAAGAAGCAAAGGAATGACTGACTGTACTGATTTGTTTGGACTAGTTCTGATACAGTAAACCCCAGACTTTGGCGACTTTCGTTCCAAGAGCAGCAACAATTTTAGGATTTAAACCCCATATATGAAACGAAAAACACATGGTCAGCAATTGTGGGTTCCTGCTGGTCACCGGCCTCAGTCCTGACACTAGGTATCTCACAAGAGTCCACTGTAATCCTCCCGAGGATCACAGAGCAGAAACCCGGGCGAAAGATGCTGCCACCACAGTGCATGGCATGCTTCTTACACACATGGGGTTATCGGGGTAAAGGTGCGGCCCTGCACACAGACTGAACACGGCTTTAGTAAAAGCTGATCCAGGTACATGCCATTCCCTTGATGAGCCGAGATGGTAATTAGCCTCTAGTGGAGGGACTCAATCTTTGACGCCAACCTCGACTGTGAGCCGGCCTGCAGCTTGCGAACAGCCAAAAGCGCACTATCCGAGTGTTTTCACTATCCCAGTGGTCGAAGTCGGACGACATGACTGCTAGGTCCTAATGCCGACTGCATCACAATCCAGCGTGTGACTAAATGAGCGCGGTGATATCCTAACAGAAATAGCACTTAAACTGGGGACTTTTGACACACAGTTCAATAAATAATATCTTCACTGCAAAAATGTCCACACCCACATCCTTACAGTTAAAAAAGAAAGTGCTATTAAGGATGGAACCAAAATCTCATAGCGTGGACCACAAAATGAAAACGGAGAACAATTAAGACTTTAAAACTACAAAAAAGTTCAAACTCATTGTGTGTTGTTGATACAGACTTTTCTTCATTATAACCACTATGCTTGCTTTTTGGAAGAAAAGCTTGAGTAAACACTCACAAACACCAAATTTATCTCATCTGACAGAAAAAAATATTATTTTACTACCTCTTACACAACATTAAAGCATTGTGTTGTGTGTTAACTGTAGCAGAAACTTTTTGTTCTGAAAGTTGCACAAACTAAAGGCGATGTTTATGTGCTTATATATTGTTTTGTAAATGTGCAAAATTTTATCTCATATTTATTTATTTTTGCTCTTAATTAAAGCAAAAGTATTTCTTATCCGATTACTCAAAATATCATTGACAATAATGGGTAGAATACTCCATTACAAAAATGATTGAGAGCTGCAGCCCAAGATAAATCTACGAAAAAGTCTGTGAACCCTGAACCGTGAATTAACAGGGGTTCAGTGTATACATTTCTGATTCCTGGTTGCAAAATGATCAGATCTAATCTCAGTAGGCTGGAAGCATTTGAATGAGATGTGTGGGATAAAATTCCTTGTCAAAACCAAAATTGGTTTCTCAAAAATGTATTTGTAAATGTAATGCTGGTATTTACTTTTATGCTGACAATACATATTTCAAAATGTTGGCATATAATAAACTTGATAAATAATATAAACAAACAGAATCAAAGCAAGACAGTCAAGAACAAATATAAACATACTAATACAATTATATTTTCTGCTTAGTATTTTCTATGTATGTATTTAAATTGCATCTGGAAAGTATTCACAGCGCTTCAACTTTTTTTTTTACATTTTTTTATTATATTTTGTTTGCCTTATTCAAATGGGGATTACATTAATTTCCCCCTCACAATTTTACACACAGAATATACCATAATGACAAAGTGAAATGTTGTATGAGATTTTTCAGTATTGTATCAAGGCACAGATCTGGGCAAGAGTACAGAAAAAAATCTGCAGAATTGAAAGTACCAATGAGCACAGTGGGCTGCATCATCCGTAAATGGAGGAAGTTTGATCACTGTGTGATCATGGTAGAGGATTCTTAGTCTTAAAAGTGACCAAGAACCCAAGGGTCATTCTGATAGAGCTTCAGCATTACTCTGTGGAGAGAGAAGAACCTTCCAGAAGGACATCCATTTCTGCTACCCTCCGCCAATCAGGACTGTATGTTAGTGGCCAGATGGAAGCCACAGCACAATAAAATGCAAAAGACAGCCTGCTTGTAGTTTGCCAAAAGCCACCTAAAGGACTCTCAGACCATGAGAAACAGAATCCTCTGGTCTGTTGAGACAAATATTGAACTCTTTGAATGCCAAGCGTCATGTGTAAAGGAAACCAAGCACCGCTCATCACCTGGCCAATACCATCCCTACAATGAAGCATAGGTAGAACTGGGTGACTTTTCAGGGTGAGAAAAAGATAAGTGCAGAAAGGTACAGAGACATCCTTGAAGAAAACCAGCTCTGAAATGCTCTGGACCTCAGACTGGGGCAAAGGTTCACCTTCCAACAGGACAATGACTTTAAGTACACAACCAAGAAAAGGAAATAATTGCTTTGGGACAACTCTGTGAATGTTCTTGAGTGGCCCAGCCAGAGCCCAGACTTGAACCCGAATGACCATCTCTGAAGAGATCTGAAAATGGTAGTGCACTGATGCTCCCTATCCCACCTGATAAATGTTGAGTGGTTCTGCAAAGAAGAATAAGAGAAAATGCCCAAAAAGGTGTGCCAAGCTCGTAGCATCACACTCTGTAGTTCAAAGGCTGTAATTGCTGCTAAGGGGGCTTCAAGAAAGTATTGCGCAAACGCTGTGAATACTTATGTGATTTTATTTGTTTGATTTTTATTCACATGGATATTATATCAGTATTGTGAGTAGAATTTAGAAGGAGGAATGACTGTAATCCACTTTGGAATAAGGCTGTAAGATAACAACATGTGGATTTTTATAACAAAAAGTAAAAGAGCTGTGAATACTTTCCAGATGCACTATATATGCATTTTCTCACAATTTAGTGCTATCCAATTACCAACTCAGTCAGCAGTACAGGCCCATATTTTCATCTGCATGCAGTAAGCTCACACTGGGCTTAGCCAGTGTGACATATATGTACTCCAACACAGACAAGAACATATATATTCATTATATATATATTCAAAAGTGAGTACACTCCCCACATTTCTGCATTTTAGTATATATTTTCATGACAAATAATATATGACAACAATGACAAAATCACACTTTGACACAATGAAAAGTAGTCTGTGTGCAGCTTATATAACAGTGTAAATTTATTCTTCCCTCAAAATAACTC
>JAYDZG010000023.1:7266513-7280503 GCA_034509265.1 Microcambeva bendego
GCTCTTACTGGTGCAATGTGCAATTACTGAAGATTGGCCACCAGGCTGGTCCAATTTAGCCATGAAACCTCCCACACCCACACCTGTATATATATATATATATATGAAAGACCACATCCAACTATTAGTCTGTTCTTCTTTCCTGCTGAGATTCAAAGTTGGTATGCTAGTGGAATATCCCAATGCGTCACCAATGACCTTTGGGGATTCTGGAAAAAATGGTGAATTTAAGTCCTTAATATATGGTCGAGAGTAGTGTCGATTAGGGTACTGGACAAGTGATCAGTAGGTTGATGGTTCAAGCCCCATTGCTGCAAATATGATACTGTCACCCTGAGCAGGCCTGCAAACCCAAATTGCTTGCATTGCGTTTAAAAACAGTTGTAATTTGCTTTGGTTAATATAGTCTGTTCAATTCTGTAAATGCAATTCATCATTTTCTCCATATGAAAATTGTGTCCAACTACATGTCATATGTACATTAAAAAATGTAGGTTGAAGTAGAATTGGGAAGCTGAAGAGTACTTCTAAGATGAATTATTCTTTTTACTGGCAACATTTTAGTTTGGATTTATTGTGTGACTATATTACCTTCAAGTTTGTGATCTTCTAGCAGTTCCTCGTAGGCCACTATAAAATATAATCCAATGTAATATAATATAATCCAAAATAATATGACACAATTGTGCAGTTACTAATAATACTTTCTGTTTGTGTGTTGGTCTGGTATATCTTTTCATACCTTTGCAGAAAGGTGGCTGGCTGTTCCACTGAGAGGGGTGTCCTGGAACACAGTTGATGGTTACCTCTCCAATCAGCTCATATCCTTCATAACAGAAAAAGCGTAGACTCTCCCCTGCTTGGTAACTGTGTTTGTACAGAGTCTGATAACCATTGTCCGGTACACCAGGATTTGGGCATGGATCATACTTCACTATATGTGTGAAAGACATAAAAGTCAATACATAAAAAAGGTGCCATAACTGTTGATGTGCATAATAAGTTCACATTAAGGGAATGTGCTGCAGCCAAAGCCATTCACATGAGCATATGCTGGAAGCATTTAAAAAACAAGCTTTACAGTGCTATGAAAGTGTTTGTCTCTCTCCCGATGTAATCTGTTTTTACTAATTTGTTACATTTAAATGGTTCCAAGATATTAACAATTTATAATAAAATAATTAAGAAAATGCAAAAGAAAACCCTTTTAAAAGAGTATTGCATTTACTAAAGTATTCCATTTACTCAAGTGAACAAGAAATTGTCACCTAACCCTCAAAACTGGTTATACCATATGGGTAATGTCATAGTAAATGCAATTAATTACAATGAGGAAATCTGTCTTCTTTGCAGTGTTTTAATTATGTTAATTATATTTTTCAAAGTATGTAAAATAACTACTTTTAACACATTATATTAGCGCTCAGGTGGAACAGAGAAATTTTCTCTGGGTTAATTTAACTGTTAACCTAACCTAACCTAAAACTCACTATGGACTTTATCACAGACTTGACTGAATAATGAAAAATTCCAACGGCTTTCAAAATACATATTTTTATTTATTTATGGCTAGCTATTACTGTTAGGAGTCGGTCAAATCCCTCTGCGCCCACCAGAGGGAGCCAACTCTGTGAACATCCCTCATTGGCAATCTGTAGTTCCACCAGAAGAAGAACTTCAATATTGTGCAATCAACGAAGACTGGGAACACCTGGCTGAGCCTGTATTTAAGTTGATGCCAAGCCATGGCTCTCCGTCACACCCTCTCATTGTGCAACACGCGTTCTCTTTGAACCGTGGATAAGCCTTTGGGATGAGGTAATAAAAATATATCTCAGGGATAGTGCTTTCCGGTGTGACCCCTTCTATTTGTGCAGTGGTGACTTTTACTGCATCACCTGCACAGCCAAGAGACCGAATTTACTATTTATCTATTTATATATTTATTTACTTATCTCGGGATAAGATTCCCCTTCTATTTGCGCAGTGGTGACTTTTATTGCATCACCTGCACAGCCAAGAGACTGCAGTTTGCTACTTATTTATTTATTTATCTCGGGATTAGATTCGGGAATCCCAGCGATTCGCTTAGGCGAAGCGCGATTACCAGATAAATAACCGTTCACGGAGAACGCGGACGCCACGTGGCTACCGCGTGGTAACCAGCGTGCTTCCGGTTCTACTGCAATGCAGCCATCGCGTGCTTATTGAATTTGCCGCACCAGAAGTGTGAGCTTTACTTTTCTTTAACCTTCTCATATAAGTCATTTAGCAAAATTCCCAAGAACGGAGTATTAAATATATAAGTTTTACTTTCATAAAGGTGAACGTTGAGCTCACCTTGGTTTTGACGCCTCATATTAAAGCTTATTAAAGTTATTCAACCCACAGCTCATCATTGGCTCAGTGGGCTAAACCGTTGGTTTGCGGTGCGGAACTACACCACCTCGAAAACGAGCTCTAGATTTATTTATCTTTTAGCGCATAATATAAGCGCATTTACTTTTAATCATTTCCTTTCATTTCCTTTCCTTTCGCCCAGGCTTCTCTCTGTCTGTGAAAATCTCGGGCTGGCTCCGCCCATTCCGCACCAGCGTCCCCGCGATTGAATCCGCCAGTGCCAATCATAACAATTACTTTTATTTTCTATTTAATATAGTTTATGTTTGACTTGTCAAATCATATTCCTTCAAATTGGTCTCCAGGCCTCCCAAAGAGGATAGGTCCCTGCTTTGTCTGGTCCCTCTTAAGGTTACTTAATTTTAATGGGACTTTTTCCTAGCCACTGCCGCCCCTGCTTGCCAAACAGGGGGTTTGGTATGTTGGTCCTGGATACTGTTGCTTTGAGACAATGCTCATTGTAAAAGGTTCTGTACACATTAATGTTATATGACTTGACTTGACTTAGTCAGCATTGATTACCACACAAATGTATACAAAACTGTAACTTACAGACACATTTCGGGCTATGGTCACTCCATTTTGGCAGGCCAGTGTCTCTCCCATGGCAAGCGATTTGACTCGGGCCCTCTAGCTGGTAACCTTGATTGCAAGTAAAGCGCACCACTGTCCCAACTGCAAAACCTAATTCTGGGTGCACTGAGCGTGCTCCATTCACCACCTCCCCTGGGTCAGGACACTGCTGGACTGTGAAGGCAGAGAACAAGGCAGGAATAAAAACACATGATGAATAAACTCAGTTACACAACCGCAGACCGGACCTTCTGTCTGTTTTTTCATAAATTTATCCATTTACCATCTGAACTGGAGTAAACTTACTTTTTACACACGTTGGAGGGCTGTTGCTCCAGGATAGATCCCACTGGCAGGTAATGATGTCAGAACCCACAATATCATAGCCCGGTTGGCACTGATAGGTTATCACACTTCCCCTTACAAGTGACACATGGGAGGAGCTACTCCATCCAAATTCAATTGGTGGGAGGATTGGGCATGTGTCATTAGGCTCGACTTCTGAATAAGTGAACCAGCATAAAAATCAGAAACTTACACAACATTTTAGAAATGTCAGAAATGGCACACATCCATAGTCATACCTCGATAATGAATGAGGAAGCCTTGGCTCAGGATGAAGGTGGAATCATCAGGGTCACTTTGAAACTGAATAGTGACCTCTGCACCACTAGACACAACTCGAAACCTCTCACGTGATCCCATGTACTGACCGATTACATGAGACATTATGTCATGTCCATCAAAAATGGTAAGAATGTCATTGTGTCGGATGTTTAAACTGTAGAAGACAAAATATAAAAGCAGAAAGATCGTTGTATAGTTTAGAAAATCATACACTTCTTATTATTGTGCCCTTACGGCTCTTACATCTCTTTTCTAGGTCAAATAACAGCAAAGAAGATATAAAAATAAAAATATGAAAGTTATTTTGGAAGTATGGTTGCATACACAAATAGACACTTGTTTGGCACTGTAATTTTGATTAAGTGAGAAAATGCATCATATTATAAATTTCAATACACTGCTGTTAAAGACAATGAATGAAATACTAAATAATACAACACTATAATAATCTGAGATGGATCAATAGATCGAAGGTCGAACACCAGAGGTGGATAAAATTCCTAATATTGAACTTAAGTAAAAGTACTATTAATTTGATGATTTTTTTACAGAGGTGGTACTTTTAAAACATTTAGGGATTTGCAATCTCTCATTTAGTACTGACCATCCGATAAAACATTTTCAAAGAACCCAACCAGGTTATCTATACATAAAAAATATTCTAAAGTAATTTGTTGAGCACCCTTATGGCAAGTATATTATAGGTAAAACAGCATCAGAAAGGTCCTAAAATATCCTGAAATGCTCAAATTGTTACAATACCAACCAAGCCATTGACCCGCAGTTCAGCTTCCGGTGTGGTTGGCGTTACAGATCGCCTCCCCCTGGGGGTTTAAGTGGCGAGCTGCCCTAATTAGTGCTTGCTTGCACCTGGCATTCCCTAATAAGGCCGGGGGCAGAACTCAGTTCGGCGCCGCCACTTCAAATGCACTTCCAATCAGGCACGCCTCACCTGCGTGCAAGTGTTCTGGTCGTTGGTGGATTAGGGATAGACTGGTATCCCCCGGGCCCAACGGGGTTTGGTGGCATACGGCTGAAAGACCGGACGTCCGCGGCACCACTCGATGTTAGGGACAGACCCGGTTAGGCAGCCGCTGTCCTAGAACCACAAAAAAGGCTGCAACGTCCGTCGCACTTCATCCAGTGGGAGCTAGGACCCGGAGGAAGCCTCAGCCGTCAAGTGCCAGTCTTCCTTTGGTGGTTCCTGGCCCCCTATGCTGGCCGAGTTTCGGGTTTACATTCCCCTCCGCCACAGAGCTGGGACAGAACCTTCAGCCCAGCGATCAGGGCACCTCTCTTTGTTTTATTAGTTTTAGTTAGTTTGGTTTTGTGTTGTTTATTTCTGTTTGTTTTCTTTCACAGGAGCGAGCCCCCCATCCGTGGCTGTCGATGAAGCCACCACCATCAGCGCTATAAATATCTCCCGAGATCGTGGACTTCTGGGTTTGTTGTGGCGCAGCGCGAACGCACCTGGCTCAACCTTGGGTGAGCCCCGGGTCACACTCGCTTCCTGCAGCGGTTCAGCTGTCTCGAGGGCTGAGTTTTCCTTGTTATTTATTTTCATTCATTTATAGTTTCTATTTAATTATGTTTAATTAACCGACCAACATTTACAATTATCATTCTCACTGAATACAATAAGGTCTTGCTCAGTGACACAACAGTGGCATTCTGGTTGTGGTGGGGATTGAACCAGAAACCTGTTTGCCACTCCTGTTCCCACAAAATTTTTAATTTATTAAAAGTATTGAATTACCTCATAAACCAGGAGTTGTGATTCCTTGAGGAACTGTTGTACGAATACCAAATGAACATTATATAAAAATACTGACATAACATTTGAACATAACTAATTTAGCATTCAATGAAGTAGATTGCTAGATACCTGGGAAACCTAGGGTTGCATTCTGCATGTACCCAATGTGCCGGTTTTCTTAAGTGACACAATAAAGTGGGCTATCCCACCAGTTTTCTTTTAAATCCTACTTGATATGCTGTTATATGTTTATGTTATGCCTACATGGCAATAAAAGTTATTTATAAAGAAATCTCGCATCTTGATTTCATTTAAGTTCAATGGAAGCCAACTCTGACTTCAATTAAACAACTTATGGGCCACATCTAAAGATTTAAGCGCTTTGAATTGGTAGGGTAAAGTAGGTATGCATGGAATTGTAGAGGAGATGCATAATCTCTGCTAGCCATTGTTTCCCATGCCATTGTAGGGGCCATTAACATTACTGATAAACTCTTCCTTCTTATTCCAATAGAGCTTGGGGTCAATAAAACAAAAAAGGAATAGTGCATAGCAATTTATTGGCTAGTGACTCTATTCCCTGTGGTGCCCTTTATTCATGCAGAGAGAAGAATAGTAGACACTGTGCATTTATCTGAAAGCAAACAGATATAACAACACCTTTCCATAATGGTTCCTATTTGATCATTTTCATCTTGAGTTTACATTTTCTGTAAAGTAGATTCAGGATAAAAGCAATAATTCCAAGCAGTCTGAACACTCCTCTTCCAAAACTTTTTTACCACTCGTTTCATCAACTGGCATACTCTAATTTCACAAAGACTCTCATGAGTATAAGTAGTATGTAGCTTGGCTTGTTTATGAATGCAAACGCTGGGAAACAGACATGCATATGTGGGTTAAATCCAAGCTGTAATGCTTGGCGGTATTCTTGCGCAGAGGTGTCAATTAACGAAGTACAAAAACTCTGTTACCTTACTTAAGTAGATTTTTTGGGTTAGCCTTGAAACTCCTATTTAATTTTGTCTTATTTTCATGCTGGCTTATCATCGTTAAGAAAAAAAACCCCTATCCAGATAAATCGTAAAAGATTCGGATAGAGTGCACTATATGTTTGGCATGTGCATATGTATTCACCCTATTTGCTATGAAGCCCTTACAAAACATCTGGTCCAATTACATGACAAGTGTCACATGATCTGTCAGTATACACACACCTTTTCTGAAAGGCCCCAGAGGCTGCAACACCATTAAGTAAGCGGCACCACTAACCAAACAACAAAATGAAGTTGTAGAGAAGTCAGGGTTGGGTTATAAAAAAATATCCAAATCTCTAGTGATCCCCAGAAGCACCATTAAATCCATTATCATCAAATGGAAATAACATGTTACCACAACAAACCTGCCAAGAGAGGGCCGTTCACCAAAACTTTCAGACCGAGCAAGGAGGGCATTAATCAGAGAGGCATCACAGAGACCAAAGGTAACTCTGAAGGAGCTGCAGAGTTCCCAAGCAGAGAATGGAGTATATGTCAATATGACCATAATAAGCCATACACTTCATACAGCTGAGCTTTGTGGAAGAGTGGCCAGAAAAAAGCTTTTACTTACAGATAAAATAGGAAGGCTCGTTTGAGTTTGCCAAAAGGCATTTGGGAGACTCTTCAAATGCATGGAGGAAGGTGCTCTTGACAGATGAGACCAAAATTGAACTTGCCACCAAGGAAAATGCCATGTCTGGCCCAAAACCAACACATCTCATTACCCCCCAAAACACCATCCCCTCAGTGAAACATGGTGGTGGCAGTATCATGATTTGGGGATGTTTTTCAGCAGCAGGGACTGGGAAACTGGTCTGAGTCAATGGAAAGATGTATGGTGCTAAATACAGGAATATACAGCAAAACCTGTTTCGGTCTGTCAGTGATTTGAGACTGGGACGTAGGTTCACCTTCCAACAGGACAATGACCCAAAGCATACTGCTAAAGCAACACCCGAGTGGCTTAAGGGTAAATGTTTAAATGTATTGGCCTAGTAAAAGTTCAGTTATTTTGTTTTATTTGTTGTCTGCTTCACAATAAAAAATATCAAATATTCAAAGTTGTATGCATGTTCTGCAAATTAAATGATGCAAACAATCCATTCCAATCCATTCCAATTCCAGGTTGTGAGGTAACAAAACACAAAAAATGTCAAGGGGTTGAAACCTTTTGCAAGGCACTGTAATTGATTATGTAAAACACAAAATGTGCTCTTTGCAAATTTCATTACAGAGCTTTATATACTTACATCTGCACATCAAGCTCAATGCGCTTGTCCTCACTGACACGAATCTGCCATACACAGTCTTGCCCCTTGGAATAGCTTTGTGGCCAATCAGGCGACAGAACAGTTCCTGATGTATCTGTTAGCTCTCCTCCACAAAGAGCTAAATATGAAACAAGGGATATTTAGAAGAATAAACATGTGAAAGCTGGCAGGATAAAACAACAAAAGCATGTAGTAAAAGATGTGCTTTTTAGTATCTGTATAAACTAGGACCAAATTTATGTTCATGTGTTGATCTATAAAATTTAGAGCAATATGATGATAACATACTTCCGAACACATGAGACAGCTCAGGAGACAGCTATTGTTGCAGCTGGCCGAGTGTAACTTAAAAAAGTTATAATAAAGTTACGTATAACTAAGTATTTTTTAGAACCCACTATTTACATTTACTTTGAAGAAATGTTTTACTGGCTTCCACTTCAAAATGTGTTTTTATCTACAAAATACAAACCTTTGAAATATTTTTGTGTAAACAAATGTTTAATCCACCAGATTTTCTGGAATTGGGGTTTGTGCAAATTAACAGTAGACTGTGCATCAACAACCTCAAATAAACAACACTTGGATGCACATTGTGGTGCTGTTCCCAAGCCCAGATAATTAGGAGGGAAGCGACAGGCATGGCATCCACCATAAAAATTGTGCCAAAACAAATCGGTATGAAGACCTAAGAGCAAACCCCACCCAATTGAATGTGACAAAGGCTGTTTTAACTAGGAAAAAACTAGGAATACATGATAAACATGCTTTTTATTATTAGAATTTGGCATCTGCACCCTCTTACTACTATATTATTGCTGTAGCAAATGTTGCTAAATTGAAACATGGATTTGTGAGTCATTTTACAGACTTAAACAGCGAATGGATACTGAATTCAATATTATTGTGTATGCTTTTGGAACGAGATGTTCAAAAGATCATAATAATATGTTCACATACTTTTCGCCTTGTCTATTCCAGTATGTCAGTTGTTAATAGAGTAAGCCTAAATATATGTTCAATGTGCTTCTGGATATAAATTGTGTAGCTTAAATATTTTAAGAGTTATACCTCTGCACACAGGCTCACTCTCATTCCAGTGAGGATCACTGGGGTCAACACACTCCATGACCCCTGAGCCCTGCTCCATGACAAAACCAGGAGAGCAGGAGAAGGTCACAGTTGTACCGATAGGAAAGGTGATGTCACTGCTACTGAAGTTTCCATGAGGAACATAGGGTTCATAACAATGCTCGCCATCAAAAGCTTTAGGGTAGTGGAGAAGCAACAATAATAAATGGACATCTTTATAATACACTTCACGTAAATTGTTGTGTTATCCTTCAGTTTGGAAACTAACAAGTTTCAAAAAGTGTCTTGGAGATGAAAGTAATGCAATACACCAACCAGGCATAACATTATTACCACTGACGTATGGAATTATTAACCGTGATTATCTCCTCTTGGCACCTTTTAGTCAATTAGGCAGCAAGTGAAAATGTTATGCTTGGAAAATGGGTGAAATTTTCGTGAAAATGGGTAAGGATTTGAGTGAGTTTACAAGGCTCAAATTGTGATAGCTAGAAAATTGGGTCAGAGTGTTCTGATCCAACAGAAAAAAGTTATGTATCTCAAACTGCTGAAGAAGGTAATGCTGGTTCAGCAACGGTGTTATTTTGGTAGTTAAAGAGGGAAAATAGAATAAGAAAATTTGTCTTATTGTTATGCCTGTTGTCATACTATACATACATACAAATGGTTTATTTCAGAGAGATATAGCATGTAGGGAGGGTCATACTATGCTCTATGTATTCCTATATCATACATTTTGAGAAAGGTCAATGTCACAGCTGCAGTTCTACCTTCCAAACACATTGCCTCTCCCCTATTGCACAACATGCTAAACCAGGCTGGTGACAATGCTGTGGTGGAACTTCCAACTTCTGAGTATCTGTAAAGGCTTACTATGCCAGTACTTGGTATTTAATAAAATGCTAACATTTTTAAAGTTCAAAAAATAAATCTCTAAATCTCCTTCTCACCCTCGTAGCGAAGAGCCATGAGTAGAGGAATAGAGGAAGAGTCTGCGGTTAGCTCCAAATAGAGTGATGATCCCTCACTCCCAATTCCACGCTCTGGAACATCGTCCAGATCAGAGTCAAAAAGAAGAGGGCCATTGGAGTTGTTTCCACTACGAACAATTAATCTAAAAATTGGACAGGAAGAAAGACAGGAATGTCTACATTTGACATGATAAACACTGTACATAGTTTACATTGCTATACACTTTTAGTGGATGATATTGGTTTTGTGAAACAATTTCACTATGTCAGAAATATTTGTATGACATCATTTACACTGTGTATATGAGGATTATTTAGTCACCAAACTAAAGTATTCTCGGTTAATCCAAAATGTTAACTAACCTCAAACATGATTTTTTAAGAAAGTAAAAGTGAGCTTTTGGCTTTCATAGAAGAATGTCTACAGTACAGAGCCCCCCTTGTCTAAGTATTCACCCCCCTTGACAATTTTCGTGTTCAGAACATGCCTAACTCTTGGAACATGTGATATTTTTATTGTGAAGCAGACAACAAATAGGACAACCCCCCCCCCCAGAAAACTTCAGTGTGCATAACTATTTACTCAGCAATCTTTAAGTCTGACCACATTTTCTCCCACACATTTCCCTTTAAACCACTCAAGTGTTGCTTGCAGTATGCTTTGGGTCATTGTCCTGTTGGGAGGTGAACCTCAATAGACATAGCGTTTTCCTTGGTGGCCGAAAAGTTCAATTTTGGTCTAATCTGACCAGAGCACATTCCGCCATACATTTTGGGAGTCTCCCAAATGCCTTTTGGCAAACTCAAAAAGAGCCTTCCTATTTTTGTTGGCAAGTAAATGATTTTTTTCTGGCCACTCTTCCATAAAGCACAGCTCTATGAAGTGTACGGCTTATTGTGGTCATATTGACAGATACTACAGCCTCTGCTTGGGAAGTCTTCAGCTCCATCAGGGTTACATTTTGGTCTCTTGCTACCTCTATGATTAATGCCCTCTTTGCCTGACCTGAGAGTTTTGGTGGGTGGTCCTCTCTTGGCAGGTTTGTTTTGGTACCATGTTCTTTCCATTTGATGATAATGGATTTGATGGTGCTCCTGGGGATCATCAGAGATTTGGACCCCAGTTCCTTCTGTGCATTCTCATGGACCCTTACCCTCAAACCAGACCCTTGTTGTGCCGCTGTTACTCCCCTGTGTGTTAATAAATACCTTTCCTAAGCAGTCTCCATGTGTTGAGAATTGGGTTTCGAGCACAGCTTCCCTAACAAAGACTAATATATGTCTAATGTTTAAATTGACTGGTGTAGTGCATTGAAGCAAGTAAACAGTCCAAAAAAGTGTCTTAGCTCCCCAGCCAACTTCACAAATATAGAGATACTTAATAATGTGTAAAGTTATAATAATGAGGATGACAAACTAGTTTGTTGATAATCTCATTGTAACATTTTCCTGCTCTCTCTCTCTCTCTTTGCAGCAATATTGATCTCATAATTTTAAAAAGGCTTTCAATCGAATTGTGTGTCTTAATGGAAAATGTAACTACTCAGCCCAAATAAGTTAAGCACTGATTATATATTATAATATGTGTTCAGCTAGTGCCATTGTTATGCAGTGTCAAACAATGGCTATTAAGGTACAGCAGAGAATCAGCTATATCACTCACTTGGATGCCTAATCTGACACACGTCATCTTTTTCAATGTCTGCTGTGGAAGTCTCTCTGCTTTATCTGTCCACTGAGGATGTTGCTTATTAGAATTGAAGTATGATTGAAGTCTACGTTTAGCAATTAATATTAGTATTTCACAATCCTCATGTAATTATTAGTTTCCACATGAGGGAAAAACACTTACTTATCATTGTCTTCATCCAAAGCCATTCTTTCAAAGTGTAGATGTAATCTGTGGCCCTCTTTTGCTTCAAGCAGCCAATGACAGCTCAAGTTGCTGCCACTGCTTAAATTACTACTGGAGGGAACAGTGGGAGATAAGATGGAGCCCACAGTAGCATTTCGGATCCATCCTCCACAGGAGATGGCTAACACAACACATACACAGACACATTTACACAAACATTTTTAAGTTGTGTATTAATCTAGTTTGTGTATTTTACCCAGAAGTCAAGCATATTTATATTTCAACTCAAGTAAAATACATTTAAAATAGCTTATTCAGTTCAGGCTTCTTTGGTGCTATTCAGAGAACCAGTCTGAATTTTATTGGAACCAAGAATGTGTGACAAATAGATAACAGAATTGTAACAAGTGCATAGATTATTTGGTGTGCTGCTGTAAAAAAAATAATTGTTTTTAAAAAGTTAACAGATGTCAACTATACCAAAAAGAAAAAGAAAAAAGGCCAATGTGTTAAATCAGTATGCTGTTCTTTGAGGGTGTTACCATTGTTCCTTTCTATGTCCTCTTCAACTTAAAAAAAATGTTCTCACTTGGAACCAATATATTTTGAAGAGATGCACCAAATGGTTCAAAATTTGCATTGGACACGAGACAAATGACTAAAAGGGTACACAGGAGTGCTTTAAATTATAATTATTTTTAACACAAGTATTCTTAAAAAGAGTGTCACAGGTACTTATCAGAAAGGGTTAAGCTGTTAACAAAAGCAAAAGTTTATTTCCTATAACAAAGTTACTAGGTAAACCATACAACTCACAAATGACTGAGGAAAAAGTACAACTGAAATAAATGGCATAGTTTTCTATGTATATTATGTATAATATGTATAATAATACACTTCAAAATATTCAATGAATGTGCCATCAATTACGTCACTATGTCACAGTGTGTTTAGACCCGCAAACTGTTTTAAGTATTTAAATAAAACAGGGTTAAAATATCTTTGGTAACCTTTTAAATTGTAATGTTTTTTAATGTTATTTGATATTTATATCTTTCATGGAATCACTTATCAAGAGTCATGAGCCTATTGCTATAGTCAATTGTAGCCTGGTGGTCAGGGTACAGGACTAGTAATCCGAAGGATGCCAGCTAAAGCATCACCACTACTAAGTTGCTGCGGTTGAATAATGTAACTGTCCTGTAAGTCGCTTTGGATAAAGGCGTTTGCTACATACTGCATATGTAAATGTACTTAAACCGTATTTTAATTTAGTTTAGTCAATCCATCTGCCTTGTGTTACCACTATGTATGCCATGTGCATTTTCATCTATTGCTTAGCAAGGATATGCCTTAAAGATTAATCCCACAACGGCCAAGAAAATGCTGTTACTAAAGAGCCACAAATGCATCCAGCATTACTTAACAATGTTTTTTTTGTTGTTGTTAATTTAACAAATTCATTATTCCTCACCTACACACTGAGGCTCAGGTGTGCTCCAGTGGGGTCTTGTAGAATTCACACAGGTGGCAACATCATGGCCTCTGACCTGAAAGTTAGGGTCACAGTGGAAGTGAGCCTGACCACCAGGGTGAATGTCAGTCACGGTCACTCCACCGCCCTCAGGAGAGAGAGGAAATGGACAGGACAGGAGGAACGCTAAGGAGAAAACAAACAGACAGTAAAAATCTAAATTTTCTTTAAAAATAATATATTTATGGTTAAATATTAAGACTCTTGTATATGTACGCAATTTTTATAAAAATGCACAAAGTAGTACCACACTGATTAGGGGGCATTACATTATGCAAGCTCACTACCACTTAAAGCCTGGGTTCAAATCTCTAGTGGTGATACTGGCCACTCAGGTCTGTAATGGACTGGCATTTTGTCAAGGACATTACTGCACTGGGCCAAGTAATTCTTGGACAGCCAGACCCTAACCCTAATTAGTGGATAAAAATTGAAATCGAGTGAAGTGGATCAATAATTTTATTATTAAGCATTACTTACAGGGGTGGTTTGTAAAATATTTATCAAAAAATAACAATGATGAGACACTATGAGAACAAGTACACTACTTCATTGATCCACAAATTATTACATTTACATTGTACCTAATGCCAACCAGAGGGATTGGTAAAGGTAACCATGTTATGACATACAGTGAGGAAAATAAGTATTTGAACACCCTGTGAGCAAGTTCTCCCACTTAGAAATCATGGAGGGGTCTGAAATTTTCATCCTAGGTGCATGTCCACTGTGAGAGACATAATCTTTAATAATAATCTGGAAATCACAATGTATGGTTTTTAAAATTATTTATGTGTGTGTTACTGCTGCAAATAAGTATTTGAACACCTGTGAAAATCAATGTTAATATTTGGTACAGTAGCCTTTGTTT
>JAYDZG010000023.1:7302184-7312648 GCA_034509265.1 Microcambeva bendego
CACCTACATGACTGTTAACTTTGATTATAAAAGACACAGTGTTACTTGGACAAAGGGACACATGTGAAGGAAACATTAATGCAGAAAAGTACAGTAACATTTTAGAGCAACATATGTAGCCTTCAAGAAAATATGTTTTCCAGAAGTCCATGCTATTTTTAACAAGACAATCCGAAACCACATGCAGCAGAATAAGAGTCTACAGGTACTGGACTGCCCTGCTTGCAGTCCTGACACATTAAACTTTAAGATGTGTTAGCAGAAGGAATGTGGGAACATAACACCTGGAACACCTCACAACTTGGTATCTTCTGTGCCAAATTGTAATCTAAGTGTAATTTAAAGGAATGGTAGCATTACAAAGTGGCAAATGCTTTACCATCCTGAATTCTTTCGGAATGTGTTGCAGGCCTGAAACGCAAGAATGAATGTACATTAACAATTGAAATGACGTTAATCAAACAAATCATGAAGCATATTGGTTTCATACTCTCCACAAGAAAATAAAAGTCAAAGTAAATGTAAGAAATTTTATTTGACAGTTAATTTTTTTTCAATCTAGTGATTGATATCACAACTCTTTCTGAGATAATGGATTAGTATTACAATTAATTGTAAATTGATTTAACTTCACAGGGGCAGGTGGTGTTTCCACTGTACAATGCTGGAGTGCGTGTGGCGAGCAACTGCCGTGCATGTCCATGCACATATCGTATCCTCCTCTCCCTAAGAACATTTATCAGCAGTAACTCTCTTGGTGCTGCTGGTTTTTGGCTTCTTGGCCCTGGGGCCTCGCTGGGTGGAACCTATGGTCCTACCAACACACGTCTGCGTTGTCATCTCGGTAGGTGCCAAAAGACAATTATTTACAACAAATAATTGTCACAATACTTTATTTGTTTAAGTATTAATGTTTAAATTAGACACTAAATTTACAGTGAAAACACAAAATGACATAGTGAAAAATTATTTATAAATACTAATTCAGTACCGGGTTAGCCCTTAGTGGCAGTTTTTGTAGATGCTATTATGAAGCAATTCTGGGTGTTTTCATGTTATTAAAGAAGCAGTTGTATACATTTATTTTAAGTTCTCACAGATGTTAAGTGGGATAAATCAGACTGGATATGAGCAGAATTGTAAACTGCTAAAGCAACAGTAAAGATATATTTGCTTTAACAGTTTGCAAAATTGCTTATTTTCCCTCTGAATAATACATGTACTGCTACAGATTACTAACCTGAGACAGGGGTTTAAGTGTCAGTAATGTCACTGGCCTGGTTGGGTTCACTACAGACACAAATGGCCATTGGGATACCATTATCCGAATAGTAGAGGTTGATTCACAGGTGGTGCAGAAAAAAAAGCGCAAAAGTGTTTGTGACTTTACAGTGCAGATGTAAAATGCCCAGGTGGCACAGTGAGAAAATATCTCACTTGAGGTAATCAAATTTACTCCAAGGTAAACTCCAAGGTTATCCAAATTTACTCCAAGGTTATACAAGGTAACCCCTTACATTTTTTCTGATTTTCTGTGATATGTTTTCCACACTGCTTACATTTGTCTAATATATTTAAATGTTGACCTTTTGTACTAGATCTCTTGAAAAGTCACTAGTTAATTGTGTCAGGTCAGATGGAAATTATTTTTACTTTGTGTTGTTTATTTTCTCAGAAAATTGCTGTCACCCTCTTATCTCTCAGGTCTCCAGATTCCAAGTGGGTGTGAGCTAGTGGTTGGAGGTGAACCACAGTGCTGGTCTGAGGGGCACTGCCTTCTGGTGGATGACTCTTTTCTGCACACCATCTCGCATAAGGGTAATAATCCCATCATACCCTTTAAACCCCCGCGGGCCACTTATGGCCAGCATGAAATAAAACAATGGCCCACTGTCATCATGTTACTGTGACTACACAAAAACCTGCGGGTGTCTGATTATTATTACATCCAGTTTTGAGGTGTCGCAGTCGCATGTCAAATAACAGCTACCCCTTTGTCCCGAAAAGTTAAATTGTAATAAATACACATCAATGATAATGTATTTACATTTAAAAATAACTCTGTTTTTGCCTCATATCACCCACCATGTTTATTTTTACATTTACATTACATTTTCAGCATTTATCAGACACCTTTATCCAAAGCGACTTAGAGTACAGTTACAGTAAACAGTCTGCGCAATGAGGGTTAAGGGCCTTGCTCAGGGGCTCAACAAATGCAACCTAGCAGTGGTAAGGTTTGAACCGTTTATCATCAGATTACTAGACCTGTACCCTAAGTGGTTTTCAGTGAAGGGGCTGCATTGTATTTGAAGATCCCTTTCAAGGGCAGACGAAATATGCATCCTTTGTATCTCCCTATGTTTTGGAACACATCCCATATCTAGGTGCTTTCAAGCTCTCGCAGGCGATCTTCTCTGGTCTAGTGATTAGTGACGATGGGGCTTAATGATATTTAGTTCAAAAATCTGCATGCAGCGAGAGATCAAAGTGTGCTTGCTAATGTGCAGTGTAAAATAGGGTAACCAGATATCGCCTTTTTTATTACCTGTACCTGAAAATGTCCCTGTTTTTGTGACATAGATCTGGGAAAACACAAAAAAATCAATATTCAGTAACCCAGGAGAAGAGTAGTTGTTTGTTTAGGTTGCTTTAAAAGTTGGCTTTCTGGCTTTCAAGTGCTTTTATTGGTGGATCATGGCATGTGAGCATTACATCAGATAATGTTTAATAACATTTGACAAAACTGTGGACTTGCTAGAGATCCTCAAGTTACTTACAGTTTATAATGTAAGTTTGTTATCCACATTGACACTGATGAGGTTCGTCTTCAGTAGTCAGAGGTTACTAAGGTTCATATTAAAGAGGTGTGTGAGCTAGCTGGGTCAACTTCTGAGGCAGTAGTGTGCTCTGACCCCTTACCAATTTGGACCAGTGACGAAACCTACAGCAGGTTATTGTCGCTGAATTGCTGCATGTCTTAATTATGCTTGGAAAACAACGTTGCTTTTGTAGATAACTGGTCCACTTTTCAGGGAAGGCCTGGTCTTTTGAAGCGAGATGGTAGCCACGCCACAGTGGAGGGTGCAGGTCGCATTTCTCGCAGCATAGCTGATGGGTTGTACTGTGATAGTGTACCGGCAGATAGTGGTAACTGACTATCCAGAGCCAAGACCAAGCAGCAGACAAACGAGCTTAACCGACTGTCTGTGAATCGCCACTGGACATCACCCGGAATCTTTAGATCCCAGATCATTGAGACTGTGTCTATTTTTTCAGTATCTAAAAGTATGTCATAATAACTTAATTCAATTTAATACAAACGAGCACCATAAAAACAACTGTAAAATGAAACTAAAATTAGAACTTCTTAACATTAGATGACATATGTAAAAGTGTAATTGTAAATGAAATTACAGTTAACTGTCTTAGTGCACTTTGTTTAACCAAGACCTGGGCTAAACCTGATGAGTAGTTAGGTTTAAATGAAGCAGCTTCTCCAGGATATAGTTATGAACACAAGCCATGTCTTAGTGGTCGGGGAGGAGGAGTAGCCATGATTTATGATAAAGGCATAGGTCTTACTGTTAAACCAACTTCTGCAACTAACTTGTTTGAGGATCTTATAGCTGAAATAGCCAATTTGATAAAGCTATTGTGTTTAAACTAGTTACTATTTATTGACCACCTTGTCTTATCAACGGAACAGGCCTTTATTTATGGAGACTTCAATATTCATTATGAAAATAAGTCTGATTAAAATTGCATCTGATTCTATTTTACAATCTATAGGTATTACCCCAAATTTAACAGGACCCAAATGCATTAGATTTAATACTAACTTATGGTATAAACATAGATAATATAGTATAACAAAGATTCACCACAAAATGACCTGTGTCTCTAATAAAATACAGCAACTACATCATTTAAATTCTAAACATACGATTACGTCTACAACTGCAGCAACCTTCTTAAACAACTTAGCAGAATTACCAACAGTTAGATTATCGTTAGAACATGAAGACCTAGAGCAGGCAACTCAACAGTTAGAGTCTGTATTCCGCACAATATTAGATAGAGTAGCTTCAGTTAAAACTAAACTACTTAGGGAGAAAAAGCTTGCTCCATGGTATAATGAGCACACACACACAAACTAAAACAAGCAGCACGAACGTTAGAATGCAAGTTGTGGCACAATAAGCTGAAAGTGTAAAACCAAACTTTTAAAACCAAAGCATTATTATATTATTCTTCCTTAATAGAGAAAAATATAAATAATCCTTGATTCCTTTTCAAGACAGTGTCTAAACTAACCAAAAATGCTAGTGAAACTGAATCTAATATCCCACCAAAATTAACCAGCGTTGTTTTTAATGACAAGATCAAAACAACATAATTTCCAAGTCAGTGTGCCACTTGCCAATGTTAATTATCAATTCAGTTTGAGCAGCATAAATGATAATAATGACTTATCTAACAAGAAAAGGTTCAATATTGAAGACACCTGGTGCCACACTCTAATCAGCTAATTAACTCAAAACACCTGCAAAGGCATTTAAATGGTCTTTCAGTCTAGTTCTGTAGGCTACACAATCATGGGGAAGACTGCTGACTTGACTGTTGTCCAAAAGATGACCATTGACACCTTGCACAAGGAGGGCAAGACACAAAAGGTTATTACTAAAGAGACTGGCTGTTAACAGAGCTCTGTGTACAAGCACATTAATAGAGAGGCAAAAGGAAGCACAATATACATATATATGTACACATAATAGGGATAACCGCACCCTGGAGAGGATTGTGAAACAAAACCCATTTAAAAACGTGGGGGAGATTCACAAAGTGTGGACTGCAGCTGGAGTAAGTGCTTCAAGAACCACCACACACAGACATACGCAAAACATGGTTTCAGCTGTCACAGCAAGCCACTCTTGAACAAGAGACCATGTCAGAAGCATCTCGTCTGGGCTAAAGATAAATAGGACTGGACTGCTGCTGAGTGGTTCAAAGTTATGTTCTCTGATGAAAGTAATCCACGTTGCTTGAGGTCCAGTGTAAAGTTCCCACAGTCAGTGATGGTTTGGGGTGCTATGTCATCTGCTGGTGATGGTCCATTGTGTTTTCTAAGGTCCAAGGTCAACACAACCATCTACCAGGAAGTTTTAGAGCACTTCATGCTTCCTGCTGCTGACCAACTTTATGAAGATCCAGATTTCATTTTACAACAGGACTTGGCTTCTGCACACAGTGCCAAAGCTACCAGTACCTGGTTTAAGGACCATGGTATCCCTGTTCTTAATTGGCCAGCAAACTCGCCTGACCATAACCCTGTAGGAAATCTATGGGGTATTGTGAAGAGGAATATGTGATATGCCAGACCCAACAATTCAGAAGAGCTAAAGGCCGCTGTCAGAGCAACCTGGGCTCTCATAACGCTTGAGCAGTGCCACAGACTGATCGACTCCATGCCACGCCACATTGCTGCTGTAATCCAGGCCAAAGGAGCCCCAACTAAATATCTTACTAAATATCATGATCTTACTTTTCAGTTGGCCAACATTTCTAAAAAATCATTTTTTTTGTATTGGTCTTATGTAAAAATCTAATTGTCTAATTTTTCATCATGTGTGTAATGAATGAATGACTTTTGCATGATATTTTAATTTTATGACCAGCATGTGTATGCTCTTTTAAGAGAAATAATTTGTAAGCACTGCATTAATTTTCACTGTTATGCAGATGGCACACAGCTGTATATATCAGTCAAACCTACTGACACAAACACAATCAGTAAGCTTGAAGATTGTGTAAATGATATAACGATGTTTGTCATGTAACTTCCTTCTACTTAATTCAGATAAAACAGAGGTATTACTTGTAGGACCTAAGATGGCAAGAGAAAAGTTATCTAACCTGCTGCTAAATTTGTGGCATTCGGGTCTGCTACAGTAGTATCTAAACACTCACTAGTACTAGTCTGTTCTAAACCCCGAAGGCCGGGGCGTCTGCAGGTAGTTTCAGAGAATGTCTTTAATTGCAGACAAAAAACTGTTAATGCTCTAGAAAAAAATAGACAAAGCATGCTTCGTTTCGACAGAATCTGGCTTTAATTGCTGACAAAAGTGTGTTTATGCTGCAATAAGAAAACAAACAAACAAATGCTGTTCAGACATCGGTAGCGTGAGTTACTGCGGTACCAAATTCAAAACAGATAACTTGTGTTGTAAAATACATGCGTTATTTGAAGACCAATGAAACAAAATACTAGAACTCTGAACACTCTATACTAATTGCTAGCACAAAATTAACTTTGTAGCTCCTAATATAAATTACTCTAAACGACAAAACATGTGAGCTGTAAACATGTCTTTAGTTTTTCCTTTAATTTATTTCATCCATTAATATCACTGTTTTTATTTTATTTTTTATAATAAACTTGTGATTATTCTGCAAACTCTGGCTTACCTTTTATGTTTTTTTTTTGTCAAATCAAAGCAATTCAAAAGCAAAACAGCACTAGACTATCACACTACCACCACATTTGACTGTTCATATAATGGGGGTTCTTTTGGTGGAATGTGGTGTCATCCACAAACTTTTAATTCACCAGTCCTGAATATATTTGCTCCATTTGTTAATTAATTGCTTTTACTTTGAGTCCCACAGCCTTAATACTTTGTTTCATATCTGTTGTTAAAACTCAATGTGACACCTGCAATACATTTCAGACAAGTTGGGGCAGAAGCAAAATTCAACTAAACTTATACACGTATTACTGTTCTGGAAGGTTCCACAACTAACTTTATGCCAAACTTTGTGAAAGAATTGTCTGCAGTTCAGTGACGATGTTATATGAGATTATCTGTAGTAAAAATAGCTTAACTGTGTTGTTTTAAGTTGATATAAGATGTTGCCGATCACCTGGGTGGGGGCTCTCACCTGTAAAAGAAAAGGCAACAAACACAAAAAAACAACAACAAAAAAAGAAAACCTAACAAAAAAATGAGGTGCCCTGTTTGCTGGGCTGGAGGCTCTGACCTGTCTAAAGGGGACAGTATGTCAGCAGCTTGCCTAACAGAGGGGACTAAAAGACCACCAGCAGGCGTTACGGCGGGTAACTAGCGGGTGACGGCTCCCGAGTCCTAGCACCCACTGGGTTGGTGAACGATATTGAACAGTGCAGCCCTATTTGTGGTCCTCGGACGGCAGCTGAAGAATCGGGTCTTTCCCTATCCTCCAGTGGTGCCGCAGACCTCCTGCATTTCAGCCGTACGCCCGGATTCCATTGAACCCAGGGAATTCCGGTCTGTCCTTAGACTCGAGCAACCAGGACACCTGCACGTGGGTGAGTTGTGCCTGGTCATAGTGAAAGTGGCACTGAATGCCGCACCTGGCTGTATTGGGGAATGCCAGGTGCAAGCACTCAGTACCATAACAGTTACCAACTGAAGTTAAAACAATGTCCAATTTTAAAGCATTTAACTGCAAGGAACTTCCTTTCCCCCTCTAGGTGAAAATGAAGATGGTCCAAGGGTGATACTTAATGTGGATTTATGGCACCCAAATGTTGCCGCAGCTGAGAGACAGGCTCTTGATTACATCTTCAGCCCTTGACAGTGATTAACTACATATCCCAGTGTTTATTTGTTTCACTAAAATCTCATGGACAAAGGCTAATGGTATTACATTTCAACTGATTTTTTTTCTTGCTGAATGTTCCATACAGAATCAATGTTGAACACATGTTTCTGTCCGAATTATCATAATAGACAACTATGAAATATACCAACAATGCTGTTAATTGTACACAATTGCTGGTTTTCATGATCTTTGTATGGTTTAGTTTGTCATGATAAATCGGATCTCCAATTGTATTTTTGTGTGCCTGATTTGTTCACTTGTGACCTTTTTCTGACATATACTGTGACATGAGCTTTTCTATCAATACTGTATTATTTATTTATTTGACAAAGAATTTTGTTTTTTCAAGAAATGTTCTGTGAAGCACACTGTAAGAAAAAAAATGATTTGATCTGACTGCGTGCATGTGTTGTGAAGCTTAACTATTCAGCTATTGTGATGCAATGAACAGTCATCTGTGAAAAGCAAACTTTTCAACCAATGGTGTATTCTTTCAATAAAGATGTTTTGTTAAAAGTAATTACAGATACTGTCAAACCTCCATTCAAAAAGATTTATGATTGTGTTAATGTTTGCAATAAACAAATAACAATAGTTAATAATAACAATAGCAATAATTATTCGCGTTTAGTTACACTGATATAACACAACTCTTAAAATTTAACACAAAAGGCTATTTTTAATGACACTACTTTTTAGTTGATTATGTGCCTTAACTAAAACATCAATGCTTGCTGCCACCAAATCTTTCTGCAGGTCTTTTGCAGTCACATAAATATTTTTCACCACCGGCCTCAAGGAATATGGTGGCAATTTGGTGATAGTTTGTCCACAACTTTCGAATTATGCTTCTAATTATGTCTCTAGCAGACCAGTGGCAAACGTCTGAGCTCCCCATTTCAAAACTAAGCATTGCCACCGTTTGGCTAAAATATTTGACCCAATTATAAATACAGTGAGATTTATTTCCCTTCCATGCTGATGAATTACCCAGTTCACATCGAAGAGAAACATTTCCATAACATAATTGTTGGTGTAAAATAATATAATTTTTTGACCATATTTTGGCTTTCAAAAAAAGAGTACACTTGGGGTTGGGAAATGTCACCGTTCTCATGATCATTTTGACTCCACTGGATGAGATCTTTTTGCCCCACTCTATATGACCAACCCATGTTGGCACGCAATAAGGTGTAACATAAAAAGAAACCTCATTTTAGGGAGAGGCCCCTGGACCCAGATCCGACCCCAAACAAAAAAACCTCTCACACACACACACCAAAGGAAATCAATGATAACAGAACTGTTTGATACATGACTGTGCATAACAACATGCTCTAACATATAAAAGCATAAGAAATCATTTCTTTGCTTTGTCTGTTTTTTATTAATTAATTTTTTCTATTATGCAGGCTACACCAAGTTATTGTAAAAAAAAACCCCAATAAAATTACATCATTTACCATCTCTGTAAACACCGTGCTCTTTTTATTTGGGGCATCAGCACATACTTGACAACTAGCCAACTAATTGAGAAGGCTAATGTGTATATTTCTTATATTAACTAACGTCAACATGCCTTTTTTGAGAAGTCAGAGTTTAAACGAGTTTTGTAATTTCTCTTTTTGGCCCTACCTCCGCTTTCCCACAACACTGATATTGGTTACTTATTCACAGCTCCCGATTCTCCTGGCTCCTTATTTGCAGACTCCTATTTGCAGATTGAAGGGAGCAGCAATGAATGAAAGGAAGTGTTCACATGTACTCAAGTGCTGTGCACTTTGCTTTGAATGCTGTGTGGACAAATGAATAGGATGCACACAAAACAAGCCAAAAACATAAAAATTTTAAAGCAGTTTAATACATTAATAAAACAATAAATAAATGAACATTGTATGGGATAAAAAGTTTTAAATTAATTCATTCATAAATAAAAAAAAAGAAAATAGCATGCAGGCTGAATAAATATTAAACTGAGAGACTGTATTCAGGAAAATGTATTGGGAAACCACAATTTTCATCTTAAATAAAACTATAATGCCACACATCAAAAACTTATATTTAGTCAGGCACAGGCTGATGATGTTCTTTACTCTATCTGAGGGGAAAAGTCATATTAGCATGTTTAAAATGATGTGAGAAAAAGTGCACAAGAATGTGAAGTGCACAATGAATGTAAAACTGAGGCTCTGGAGGCAATTTGAGGTTCTGAGGTACAGAAAACATAGATTGAACCCAGCCTGAGATGATTTCATACATTTAATAGCAAAATCTCATAATACTAATAATTGTGTGTGTGTGGGGGGGGGGATGAAATGAAGAATAAACTTGAACTTGAAGAATAAACTGAAATCTTTACAGTTTATGAAAACATTCAGTCTTTTTGGGTAAGGGTCTATCAGCATGGCCTAACTATTGTAGAATCAAGGTTCTAATTCTTTGTTGATAAATTCATAATACACTTCTAACACATCAGTGCAGTTCGTAAGCGACGTTGAATTAATTTTAATTAGCTCGTAAGCGACGTTGAATTAATTTAAAACTTTTTACCTTTGCCCAAGGTCAAAAGGTTGTTATGCACGCAAACATAAGGGGATTCTCCATCAGTACTCTTTGTCTTCACAGAACCAACATTAATCATTGGGAACAAACAGAATGTACTTAAAGGATTAGCTTGCTAAATCATTGTGATACATGCACGATATATTACGATACTGTGACGATTATATGCCGACAGAAATGAATGTTTCGGCCTTCAAAAGATTATATGTTCTAATACAGACATCAAAAATACACAGAAACAAAGCTCGAAATATAAAG
>JAYDZG010000023.1:7364292-7381487 GCA_034509265.1 Microcambeva bendego
ATGGACTATGAAGTGTCTGTACAACAGCTGAATGACCTGTTAAGAGATGAAAATGGGGACTTTTGCATGCCATCCAGAACTGTTGATGAAGTTTACCCCAGGATTCTCCTTGGAAATGAGTATGTATGTATTTATACATTACCTTAAAGCTGAGTAAAGTTTAATAAAAGTAGTGGCACGAGTAACATCACACTATGCTGTACTTTATATATACAGATCTTTGGCCACAAATGTGAAACTTCTGCAACAACAAGGGGTGACTCATATTCTCAATGCTGCAGAAGGAGAATCATACATGCATGTAAACACTAATGCAGTATTCTATGCAGATACTGGAATTATTTACCATGGAATACCAGCCAATGACACTGATTATTTTAATCTGAGTATATACTTTGAAGAGAGTTCTAACTTTATAGAGAAGGCCTTATTATACAAGGGCGGCAGTGGTAAGCTTGTTTCATACCATTTACATTATTATCATTGTACATGCATTGTAATTGTTTTATTATTTGTCCTAGAGATTCACATATAGAATTTGATCTGTTTGTTTATAGGAAAAGTGTTTGTGCATTGCCAAAAGGGATACAGTCGTTCAGCAACGCTTGTCATTGCATATCTAATGTTGAGACAGAAAATGAATGTTGAAGCCGCCCTTGCCACAGTAAGAGAAAAGCGGGAAATCGGACCTAATGACAGCTTTCTTAACCAGCTTTGCTGCCTTAATATGAAACTGAAGGAAAAGGAATGGTTCTAAAAATGTGACACTTATTTTCACTTTCAGTGAAGTCACTGGAGTCAACTGGATACAGCTTCTATCATGTCAATGTCTAGAATATACTGTAGTATACTGGAAGTATATTGTTTTCTTACTTAACCAAAAATTTAAAAGCCTGTTTTATATATAAAAACAGCATACCTAAGAGTGGAAGTTTAAACAAATAATGATTTCATTAGCTTAATATGATGGACTATGAAGTGTCTGTACAACAGCTGAATGACCTGTTAAGAGATGAAAATGTGGACTTTTGCATGCCATCCAGAACCGTTGAGGAAGTTTACCCCAGGATTCTCTTTGGAAATGAGTATGTATGCACTTATACAATACCTTGAAACTGAGTAAAGTTTAATAAAAGTAGTGGCACGAGTAACATCACACTATGCTGCACTTAAAATTTACAGATCTGTGGCCACAAATATGAAAATTCTGCAACAACAAGGAGTGACTCGTATTCTCAATGCTACAGAAGGAGAGTCATACATGCATGTAAACACTAATGACAGCTTTCTGAACCAGCTTTGCTGCCTTAATATGAAACTGAAGGAAAAGGAATGGTACTAAAAATGTGACACTTATTTTCAAGCAACAATGATCCAGAGTATGTGGTCATGTGACAAAAATAATATTGAACAACAATGTACTTGCTTATTAGTTATATTTGTCTTATTTATATGTACAATTGAACATTGGAAACTTTCTAACTGTTAAGAGATTTTAATCACAGTTTTACTTACTCCATATATGCTCTTCAACAAATGTGCAACGATTGCCACATAATTGGAATACATTCTACTCTGTTGTTTTATCTTTGGACAATAATACCTATAAAGACTGAAAATATATACAAAACATCAATAATAAGAAAAGACATCAAATAAATCAGTGGTGCTCATTATGTTAATGTCCCAAATTAATTGGATTGTCCAGCATGCAATCCTGTCCTCTCCTTAAAAGAGAAAGTCTAGAAAGTTTTAAAAAGAAAATGTTGTAGACGGTTGGGCAACACTTTTCTGGGCAGTGGAAATTCAGGAATTAATGTATGTTAACAAATGAAATGATCTGACAAAACCAATGATTCATACCGTCTACAATGAGAAAAAAAAGTAAATGAAAGTTAAATACTGGTCCAAGTTTTTCGGTTATAACAAAACTTGTTATCAAATAAAGATGTGATCAAATAATGTCAGTGTCCACAGTCAAGAAGGCATCACACCATTATAGGCTAAAATGTGACATGTAAATAGAAGCTGATAAAAGCAACCTCATGCCAACAGTGTAAGCCATGTGCAAATTTTGGCAAGTTATACCACAAAAAAAGTTCATTTTCCAGAATGATTACAACTAGTTCATATACATGGATGTCTCATGCACACACTTCACTTTTATGCCATATTTAAAGCCCCATCTCTAATCACTGGAGAATTGTGTGATTCTGTGATTGCAACCAGAATTCACCATGAGTTCAACTGCTTCTTGGGTGCCGTGGCCAGGGCTGTCCACTGCTCCTGACACATGTGCTCACTGCCCCCTAGTGTTTAATAGTGAGTGTAAATGTGTGTTTCACTGCACAGTTTGGGTTAAAATGGGGGAGACAAATTCCATAGTGTGTAAAGCCCAGTAGTGGAAAAACAGTGTTCTAAATTGTAAATTAAAACCTCCTTTTAACACTTTCAGGCATGCTTTACACTCCAGGTTAATCTCAGTGACCAAGTTTCCCACAGTACCTACACACCTGTCCAGATTTTTCACACACTTATTTGGTTTGACAGCCCAACCCCTACCAATGAATGATGGTGGTGGAGGGATGGATGAAGATAAACTAGATATTTTGAGCCTTGCATTAACTTCTTGCTTTAACTATGCCAGGTAGTGGTACTCCTCCCTAAATTCAGAAACATTTGCAGTGTGCGGTTTCCAGATCACCGCTTGAAGAAAAGGATGCTTGCAGGATGCAGTTTCAGGCTGGACAGGGGCAAAATAACTTTACTGCCAAAAGGTAATCTCCTCAAGAAGTCATTTCTGGCTTGATCTTTGGGTTCAAGATCTTTGCAAAATAATTTTGGTCTTAAACTTTGTTTTTGTTCAATTCATCGGCTATGAATTTCACTCTTCTCCATTATTTTAAACATGAAAATGTACTAGATAAGAAAGTTTATACTATCAGTTAACACAATCACTCTTGCACTTATCACTTTTAGCCTATTGACTCACACACTTCTAATATCAAAGAAGAATATCTGGAAAATGTTGAATCTCTAATTCACCTCAGTTGCATGTCTTTTGGAGGAAACCAAAGCACCTTCATTTTACTACTTTACTACATTTTGCAGCAATGCGAGACACAAGGATTCTTGAAAAATAATGCTTCATCTTGTTGAAAAACTTACTAATTTTTTTTGAGACACAAGCTTTTTTGCATGACTGTATCTTTTTAATTGGGAGAGAATTGTTTTTTTATCATGTTGAATTCACCTGGAATTATTTCACAAAAAAATAGTATAGTTTACATGCTCCTTCACATAAATTTAGAGTTAAATAATGTTATACTCTTTGGTTTACTATGAGCCTGTCAGATTACATGCATCAGCATAATGTTGCTTGGGCTATGGCATTTATTCCCTTTTGGTCATGAGGGTCCTAAATACCAACATCAAGATGGCTTAGATTTTCTGGAGCCACTCTTCCTAAAGTTAGCTGAACTTATAGTTGGACCACTCTGTCAAATGTTTGTCAAAGTTCTTAAGACAAAATGTTCAATATTTCCCCAAGAAAATAATGCAAATGTAATCAATCCGTATCGGACCTCCCAAACCACCCCTTACCTTAAATTTATGGGCCTTATTTTACACCCTTCACCAGGCACATTGCGATGCTCAGTGAACAGTCTATTTTCATGCCATGCATCTGCATCATTAATGTAGCAACATATCTATGCTAATGGGTGCTGTGGTCTCAAAATGAAGTGTGTTCAGGTGAATTACTGGCATATTGCTATCTCGACAACGGAAAACACTGAAAAATCTAGACAAACATCAACAGTCAGACACACCCATGAATAATTAAGAGACTTGGTACATGCCGTTTGCAAGTTACGTGCAGCGCAAAGCATGCTTATTCCATCAATTTGATAGCAAAGACTCACTGCCCCGCTCTAAAATCAAGCTGCACAGTGTGCAATTGATGGCCTACCAAAGATCACTAAAATATGACTCTAGAGTGTGACCTTTTTTGAATGGTGTGACTAAAAGAAGGGAGAAAAAGTCTCCATGACTCTGAAAGTCTCCCCCGATTGGCCATGGTTCAGATATTCCTGTATGTGTGGGTATGTAGCCCAGACTTGAACCCATTTGAATCTTTCTGGAGATATATGAAAACAGCTGTGTCCAACCTGATGAAGCTTGAGAGCAAACTTGAGAGTTTTGCAAAGAAGAATGGGAGAAACTGCTCAAAAATAGGTGAGCAAAGCTTGGAGCATCATACTGTAAATGCAACTAAAGGTGCTTCAACAAAGTATTGTGCAAACTATGTAAATACTAATGTACATGTGATTTTTGCAGTTTTTTTAAACAACTCCAAAAAATTCCAAGCAATCTTTTTTACTTTGTCATTATGGGATATTGTGTGTATAATTTAGAAAAAAATATTGTAATTTATTTTGGAAAAAGGTGGTACCATAACAAAATGTGCGAAAAGTGAAGCGCTGTGAATACTTTCCGGATGCACTGTACATAAAAACCCAGAGGTCCTTAATTGGATTCAGGGAATGTGAGGACTAGTTTACTGGTATTAACGCCTTCACCATACAGAAACATTCTGATTATATTAGGCAATGTGGGCATTGTCCAGCACCCAGTTTTTTTTAATAATACCTCTGGGGATTTCACACTTGAACTTAAGAGAAATCATGTTGACTTTTATGTGGTGGATATCAGTAATGTTGCTAAGAGTATGACAATCCCCATGGTGTCTCTAGACCTTTTCACATCTGTCTTTTGTGCACAGTGTAAATCTGCTTTTGTGGTCTTTGTTGATTGTCAATAAATCTCAGGTGACCTTTTTAGCATATAATCTGCCCAAGTAGTTTCAGGATATATAACAAACCTGTGTGTATATATTATCTGAAATTACTTTAAATAAATAAAATATAAGACACCATTCAGTCTTTTAGGGATGAATACATCACAATGGACCAGCTTGATTTGGCAATGTTTTAGTGCATATATAATCTGAAATTACTTGGGCACATTAACATAAATTTATTTAGGTAGGTCAGCATGGCACATCTTTGCGCCCAGGTAGAGCTGTAGGATTTTCCACTGCACCAGCATCAAGAGCCTGAACTCCCTAGCTTGAATCTCGGAGTTGCTAGTTGGTTGGGTGCCACCCTAGCCATTTAGATGCACAACCCCAAGCCGGGATAAAATAGGAGTGTTGTATCAGGAAGGGTACCTGGTGTGAAAACAATGCTAGATCATTAATGTTGATCTTGATTCACGGTGACAACCTCTAACAGGAGCAACCAAAAGGGTTTACAACATGGCACATCTTTTCTTGGCAATATTTCCCTGATAATGGGCTCATCTGCACAGCCCTCCTTAGTTAATCCCAAAGGTTTGTATTGGTTTCAGGTCTGGGCTCCAGCCATAACACATTTACACACATGATTTGTGCACATTGTACATTCTGCAAAATGTTACAACAATCAGATTATGGTGTGCGTTGTCTAATTCACTCAAATTATCAGTGACAGTAATTAAAATAGTGACTGAACTTGAGTTGGTTTTTGATAACTTTTATTTTATAGAAATAAAATTATATTTTAAAACGTTTGAAACGTAATTTTAAAAGTATGTTCGAATTACATTATTATTATTATTGTAAATCTGAAACAGCCATGACAATGCAAAAATAATACAAATTAGGAAGGCACTTCTTCATGGCACTTTCGTTTATGGACAGGACATTTTTATCGTATCGTAATCCCCCCTTCAGACTGCCTAAACCCCCAACATCACTGTTTCCACTGTATTACTACACACTAGCTGAGGCAGAAGGCATATCAAAGACTATTATTACAACTAAAACAATGCACCGACTTTAATAGCTACTTTATAATTTAGTAACGCTTGATTAATTTATATGAAATGTTAGATACGAAGGAATGCAATAAGAAAGATAATAAAGTCAACAGCAATATAGGCTCTGTGCAACACACCTAGCAACGCAACTACCTAGCGAGTTAGCCAGCGATATTTCAGAACAGTAGTTAAATGACGTCGGGTTAGCTGTTTAATTTTGCCTGCAAATGCTGTTTATTTCGAACAACAAGGTAGGACATGTTTTCTTTGTCTTTAAACATGACAAACCACAATAAATTAGTTGAGCCGTGAAGCTATGTTGCAACAACCTCCTCAGTATATTGGTAGTATTAGCTAGTCAACTAGTCACACGGCTAGAATGGTTTTATTAAAAGCACCGAACAATCTTATTCAAAGATTAATAGCGCATACTACGTACGGACTTAATGCCAATTTTGTAATTGCAGATGTGTAAGGTTAATACGTTGTTTTCCTCAGCGTTACAGCTAACGTTAGCAAAGACGAAACACGGGCAAAGCACCGGTCTCCAGTTACAACACGACGCCGAAATGGTGAGTCGAAATCCCTGCTTGCAAAGTGTTCTACCCGCTGTTATTAGTGTGATGTGCTTTTGGGGGATATTTTTACAAGGGACTGCACATATCTGGAATAAAACGCCTACGCTGGGGAAAATTGTAATCCAACAATGTTGAATAACGGAATTTATGCTTTATATAATGTCTTGTTTTTCTGAAAGAATTGAGGCTACGTTATTAAACACCGCAGCAAACGGTGTTTCTTCCTGCTTGGTTATACACAGCTCCAATTAGCAACAACACACACTTTCATAATACAGTCAGTCTGCGTGTTATGAATCATACTAAAGCAGTGGAATAACAGCAGTTAACACGTTTTTGTCGTTGTTCACCCCTCCACCCTTTTCTCTCTACATCGTTTATGTATGGAGGAAAAAAACTAGCACTGTGATGTTTCCAGCCAGCATGGTGTCAAGTGTAGTAGCAGTTGACTAAAAGCAAAAAAATGGCCTTGGTTCTTTCTGTTGGGTTTGGACGTTCTTATGTGCCCAAGTAGGTTTTATTTTGAGTGCTCCTGTGTGCACTATTCCTACTTATTCTTCAAAGAATAAGCCCACCTCAACCTTGACCAGGATAAAGTGTTGGTACAGCTGTCAATGAACACAAGGATGAATATTAGGATTTGTAACACTTAATTGACATGCTCATTTGTTTAAAATACAGATCAAGACTATTATTATTATTATTATTATTATTATTATTATTAGTTAATATTTACAAAAATAAAACTAAATACAGCAATTAATTGAACTGGGTTATATATTTCCAATTCGCTAATTAACATACAACAAAAATCATTTTCATTTGACATTATGCCAAAGTTGCTTGTTTACATCGTTGATGAGGATGAAAATAGAAACACATTATTATAGTTATAGTTATATAGTACTTAAATATATAAGAAGCTAGTTTACCTTCACAGTAATTGAGTCGCATGTCAAAAGTCATGGGGACATTTCACCAGGTTGTTATATATTATTTATTTATATATTTTTCTTTTATATGGTCTGGTTATTTCTTTTTATTTTCCTGCTTTCAAGAGCCAATAAAATGTACATCATATTAGGGCTTGAGCATCATTAGGGTTTGAGCATCATCTGCTTGCTTGATGCCACAAAATGAAATGGTCTGAAGGAATCAATATGTATGGAACAGTTGAAAAAATACAGTTTTTATTGTGGAAAAGTGTAGTTTCACCTAAAAAACATACCTGGAATACAATGTTTTAATCATTACTTTGAAAGGAATCAGTTATTCATTATTGCTCTCAAAGGTGATTTTTCGACTGTCTGTAGAGAAGTCATGTTCTAGTATGGGTGGATTATTACTGGATTAGTAATATTGCTTCACCATTTGCTATTTTACAGTGGCCTTGGTTCGGCAAAATGCACAGTAATCTTTTGGTCTGTGTCAAGTTTTTTAAAACAACAAAAAAATAAGCATATTCTCACAGTGTCTGGTGTCTGCTTCATCGGCTATGTTTTTGTTTTTAAATAGTTCCTTGTGGTTTTGCTTAAGCCTGCATCTATTTGGACAATAACTCTAATGCTACATGTATTTTTAGTGAGCTGTACCTTATCTGCACAGCGTTTCATAGCACTTTAAGCAGTTCTCAAGTTGCATTTTATTCAGAAGAATAAATAAGTCACGTGGTGGAATGATTAAATTAGTAGGCTATTAGCATGCTGGAGATCTTTTGAGATGTCAAATAAATTTTAAAACAACAAAACTAGGCTGAAGCGATTACTCGAGTAATCGTTTAATCCAAGTGCATGCTGTTTGAAACGGAGGAGTTTTACATTTGCACTATGCGTTCAAGCCGAGGGCTGCGTCCAAAATCGCACACAAACAGCACTTAAACTGAGGGCTTTTCACACAAAGTTCAATAGCTATTATGTTCACTTCACACTTCGCCCATCCAGCCTACTGGATAGAATGTGTGATTTAGGATGGTACCGAGATCATGGCAAATGCTGTGAAGACTTATGTACGTATGTTTAATACATTTGCAAAAAAAGTGAAGTGCTGTGAATACTTTCTGAATGCTGTGTGTGTGTGTGTGTGTGTGTGTGTGTGTGTGTGTGTGTGTGAATGAATGAATGAATATATATAGTTGGAAATATATTGTACGTGCTTTGAACACCAGAACATTATTAAAAACTGTCTGTGCCCTGCACCATATGCATTACACTTTATGCAAACAAAGACGGAAAGGAAACTAACATTGCTTGCAGCTTTAAAACTGAAAACTCCTCCAAAGAGGATATGTTTGCTTATTTCTCTTTAGCCAAGAGAAGTAAACAGAAATGCATGATTTAATGCACTTAAAAAAAAAAAAAATAATAATAAAAAAAAAAATAGGAAGACAAACCATCTCTTACTTATTACCACTCATTAAATGCTGTGTTAATGATGAACCTGTGATCGAAAAAGAAAGTAATACATTTAATGTTTCTTTTATAACAGGTTTAAATGGAAAAGTGTATGTTAGGCTTTTTTGTTATTATGGTTTGGGGGGGGGGGGTAGCTGAACAACAATTGCTAATTTTCTTTTGGATCACAGCTTCACTTCAGCAGCAGATTGTGGTTATGTGCACTTATTCATGGATACATGGTTGTAGAAGTAAAAACAATAAATTAGGCAGGACTTTCCTTACCCTGCAATGCACCCGCAACCAACTGTCTCGACTACTTTCCCTAAGCATTGCCCATGCCTGATGTTTACTTCGGCTGATGCTCTGATTCGGTTCTACCTCTGCATGTTTGCTACATAAAACCTTCCCTATCTTGTAGCTTTAGAGGTAATTGCAGTTCTCTGTGCTTTTATAATTCTGTTGCTCCTCGCCATCTACACCTTCGGAAAAGACTAACTAGTTCATTATATCAATATAGCTAACCTGTAACCAAAATTTTCATCTACCCACTCTGTAAGCTTGGAGGGCTGGGGCGGTGTCAAAGCACCACAGCTTTTTTTAAAATGTCCTCACTATGCAACCACCTGGCATTATTTTTCCATGTTTCGAACACCACTATTTCTGTCATTCAGAACCAAAGCACTGTAACCAGAACTTGAAAACTGGCTTCAGCTATGAATCATGGGGAAGGTCAAAGTTCAGGAAAATTGTGGATAAACTAGAATAAGAATTATAATGGAATAAAACAAAACTGCTCAGAACTTGTAAATCTAAAAAATAATAATAATGAAAAAATTGAAGTGGTCTGATAAAAACCTTAAGGCCAGTTGAAAAAAAATCTAATTTGCATTTTGCACTAATTGTCTTTAGTAGAACTTCACAATGCTAGAGCAAGAGACAAAATATTTTGATCCGGCTATGTATTAAACAAGCAAAATAGGCTGTCAGCTTATTAAAAGTTACTTATCAAGACCACAAAAACCCCCTGAAAAGCTCCACCATTGTTGATGACCACTTCAACAATCGTTTAGACATGCTTGAAGCAGGTGTTTCCAGGGGGAAAATGTTTCTATATGTGGTAAAAGATTATGTATATAAGATTAAAGATCAACATTTCCCGATGTCCAACTGGTAGACAAAGGAAAACAACAGCAGATTTTGAGAAAAAAAAAACATTGATTGTGCTGTTAAAAAAGACCCTAAAACAAGCAACAACCTCCTAGTGACACCAGCAACAACCTCCAGTGGGCAGGTATCTTTGCTGAAAACTTTACCAGAAGATGCAAACCACTAATTAGCAAAAAGGATAGACACAAGCTTCAGAAATTCAAGGTATTTTATTATAAATATGAACCTTTACCAATGTAATGGAAAGGCTTAAGTTTGGAAAAAAAGTATCTGCTCATGATCCCAAAAATACAAGCTCAACTGTGAAACAAAGTGGAGATCATGTCATGGCTTGAGTTTACATGGCTTCTTCTGATGGGCTCAATAATCTTCATTGAGGATGTCACACATTATAGCAGCAGTATAATGAACTCAGAAGTCTACAGGAACATTTAGTTTGTCAATTTAAAGAAATATGCATCTAAACTGATTCGGAGTTGTTTCAATAAGCAGCAACATAATGACCCCCAAAACACTGCCAAAACTAAAGGAGTTTATCAAGGTCATGAAATGGAAGGTTTTGGGACATGCATGTTACCTTCCAAAGGGGATTAACTCCCTAAAACGAACACCAACTGAAAGAGGGGGAAGAGCATGGAAGAGTGAAAAACATGGAAGAGCATCACAAAAAGAATTCAAAAATATAGTAATGTCGGGTCACAGGCTTGATGCAGTTATTACAAGCAAGGGGTTTACAACCAAATATTATTTAAATATTATAATATTTATTGAACAAATTGTATACTTCTTGTCAATAATAATCCAATTGATGTATAAACAAAATGTTTTGAATATCCAAAATTTTGTATGGCATTTTTGTCTTTTAGTCAAGCATCATTAGTCTTTCTAGCGAGAAAACAAGCACAAGACATGTATTTACTACCGTACTAGAAAAACAAAAATGTTTTTTCATTTTTCCTAAGCTGGTGGTATACACGTTTGTGTTTGCATGTTGCTGTGGTGAAAGTATACAGTTAATGGACAAACAGTGCTATTGCAAAGATGAGACATGGGAACTGAGGAGCACCACATTCCAGGGATGTGAGAGGTGAATGTTGGCTACAAAGGGATGTAAGGGTGAACTAACACATTACAATGAAGAAGCTTATCACCAAAATGAACAAGGAGGCAACCACACATGTGTCTAAAACAACAGTTCAGTGAACCCTAATGCATTTGGGGCTTCTTAGCATGGTCACTGCATATGTAATTGGACCATAGATGATTAACAAAGGGCTTCCTTCTCTGATTCATTTTCTGCTGCATTGAACAGCTAAACATTGGGGTGTCAGGCTAGAAACATAGAACAAACACCCTGCAACTATTTCTGGAAGAACACAAGCTGGTGGTGGCAGCATTATGGTATTTTGATTTTTTTTTTTTTTTTGTAATTCTCTGGGCCCATGCATCTGTGTTAAAATCACTCTGATCATGTTGATTGTCTTCCCTGGAGCAAGGTGACACATCAAATGGCTAGAAATGTTTGACATTAGTCGAAAGAGCATGACCAAGACTTCCAGGTTCTACCCTGGCCCCCAATATAACATACATATTTCACATAGTTATTTTTAAGTAAAGTTCAAACTTTATGTAAATTAGACATTCTAGCAAGGTAATGATCACAAACACTTCCAAGTAGAGCAAAGCATGAAAAAGGAATTTCTCTTGGAACATCCTGGAATTAAAATTTTTACCAATTACCAAATTTTAGTGAGATTTAAAGAAAGCAGTTGCAGCACCAAAGCCATCAAACCTCAAATATCCATTGAAACATTTTTGTCAGTAGAATTTTCTACATTCTTGCTTGTTAAAAGACTTCAGGTTTGTGCCTGGTGGTGTCTTCAGATTTCTAGTTGTAATTTGTATTTCATCCACCAAGGGTCAGTATTGGGGTGGGAAGATAGTTGCAGGTTTTTATGGACTTTCAAGCTATTTTTTGAGTGTAGCTTGTTCTCCTTTTTGATGGGGATTATTAAGTTGCTGGTGAAGTTCAAATTATAACACTTTACGGTACTCTTCTTTTTTATAAGATTTTAACATCCTAAAAAAGGGTACTCTACCATGCATTTTTATTGTTGACAGATGGATCTCAATCAAGCACATGTATTGTATGGTGACAAAGCCACATTGTTGTAGGACATGCAGAGACCTGGCATTGAGTTCAAGATGGTGTTAAAGATTAGAGCCAGGGTAGAGCTCTTTTTGTGTCTAATATATGCATCTATTTTGCCTTAAGCTAAGTTACTTAGAGCAAAGAAATATTGACCACGTTCTATACCAGTGTTTTTTCAAAAAGTTTCAGAATTACGAGTAATGGCAAGAAAGCAGTGGAAAAATTTACTGTCTTTATTCATGTCTAATCTTCAATCTTTCTACTTGATCAAAACAATTAAGACTTTTCAAACACATCTGTCTTATAGATGGAGATCCTAGATGATTTAACATACTATAGAGCTAGGCAAAATGAACAAAACTGTTATCACAATAATTTTACTGTATTCTTCAGTTAATCAATAGATGTGATGCTCCCAATCATTTAAGATTCTTGGGTTTCTGTGTCTTAAGGACTGTTATGGCGCCCTAGATTTAAAATGTAAAACTTTGAATCTGACTTCAGTAAATAAATAATAAAAAAAATATTTAAAATGCTCGGACACATTAAATTAAAGCTAGAAACACTTGGACACATGCAAATACGAATTTACACTATATAAAGAAATAGCGGACCTATGAAAATAAAAACATTTTGGTTGGCCAGTTGGAGATGGCTGTATACTTTCTGGAGGTTTTTAAAGCCTTCTTTCTTTACAATAGTATGTCTTTAACCATGCAATATTTGAGAGTTGCTTTACTTTTTTGTACTGGGTAATGGCAGAAAAACAAAACTTTAACGGCTTATAGATGGCCTGATAACACTTGAATGCTGTTTTATTTGCTTTCTGTGTGTTTGGTTTGGGGGTATTTTATCAAACAATTAAATAAATTGGTACTGTTTCCCGACTTAGTACTGAATGGTGACACATTTTGCATTTAACTGTTAACTGCGTTTTCTCTGCATTAAGAAATCTGAACCACTTCTGTCTTTTTTGGGACAATGTTATCCATATCAGATGGCTCACATTCACCTTCCCTTTTGCTTTTATGTTTCTCTCCTCTGTCCGATTTCTTGTTAGGCTGCTTTTTGTGCTTTTCTGCACTAGTGAGGAGGAAATATCGATTTAAAAATATGCCTAAAGCATATCATTTTAAAAAGGAAAAGTTTGTATAGATAAAAAAAAAATCTACATTGTTTTATTGCCCACCTCTAAGACATTGTATCATCACTATAAGTTGCTGTATGGACAGCTTCATTTTTGCTGCAGCATGGTGAAATGCAGTACAGTTTAATAATGATTCTAAGCTAAACTTGAACAACTTGGAGGAAAAATAAGGCAGCAGTGGGAGAAAGGAACACTAAGGTATGCTGAAAAAGCTACGCACAACTTGACACAGTCAAGTCTACCTTCAGAAAGGAAGTTAAAGTGGTGGTGGGGTCTCCTGGCTCAACAGTAACCACTTACTTATAAACATGTAGTGGTGGATTTTGGTGAGCCCCCCCCCACTACGAAATTATTGCTGACCCTCTCATCCCTGTACATCTCTTTCAGCACATCCAGATATGCTAGCAGCTTTTCTCCCAGAGCTGTAGCACTCAATCCAAAACTCTCCAAATCATTTAACTTCTGTACCATGTTACCTGTCTTATTCCCATAGTTTCTGGGCATAATCATTTTCATCTATATTTTACTGTGACGTGCATGTGTAAACCTTCTAAATACATGTTTGTAAATATCCACACACAGTTCCATGCTGCCGCTTCCATGTTTCACTTTCCTTGGTTCAGTCTCATCTGACCAGAGCATATTCCTACAAACATTCAGGGAACTCAAAATTATTATTATTAAGTAATGGCTTTTTTCTGGTGACTGTTTTATAAAGTCCAGCTCTGTACATTTGAACTCTCTTCTGCTTCTCTGATTAATGCCCTCCTTGCCCTGTCTGTAAGTTGTGGTAGGCGGTCCCTTCTTAGCAGGTTATTTGTTATATCATTAGAGGTAGGCGGTATGGCCAAAAATGTTATCTTTATAAATTTGACTATATTAATTTAAATCAATAATTATCACACTAAAATTTTTCACAATATATCACAGTTTTTAAAGAATATAAATTAAGTAATTATAATAGGGGTGTGACAAGACACTAATTAACTACTTTTAAATAGGGGGTATGACAAGACTTCACGAGACACAATATTTGGCTCGCGAGAATGAGATTTTTAAATCTTTTTAAGAAAACTTCAAAGAAGAAAAAATGTCTGGATTAAAAAGTGACAAATCCTGGTGTGCGCTTCAAGGTCGGTTCAAGATGACCGAGAGTGTGTATTTCAATGCATTTATTTAGCAAACATTATGTCAGTCCTTAGTAATTCAATTAAATTATTCAGCTATTATATTAAAATTTTTGTTTTGTCAGTTGCTTTTATTAAAACCCCAACAAATATATATTTTAACATACAAATGCAAAATAAGGAGCCTGTTTGGTCTGACTTTGGCGGATTGCTATTTGCTAGTGGTGCTTTAATTACAATCCCACATAAACAATTTAAATTCAAAAGCACTGAGGCAACAAGGATTTGGGTCGAAAACTCAACCTGAGAGGTCCTCAGTCAAGATTCACTTCCATGTATAGTTTTTTGAACAGTAATGTCCCATTGAATAGTTTCAACAAATTAGGGAGTAAAGCCTTCACTGAAGTGCCGACATATGTTCACTGTGACAGGATGGATTGAATCAACCTCATCACACAACTGTAAGTTAAAAGCAGAAAATACAGTTTACAAACAGTCTGTTGATAGTACAGCTTTGAATATTGCAACGAAATAGAAATCAACAGAAGAAACAAACTAGAATCGGAAATGTCTATTAGATAAAGGAATGTCTCAGAAAGCAAAATGCTAATATATACAATCTAGCTTGTCATTTATCTTGTAATTTATCACTCGCCAACCAACAGCATACAATCATGTACATATGTAATGGTAATGCTATTTCACTTACCCCTGAAGGAAAAATGGATATTTTAAAAGGGGTCAATAGCCAATGTCACTATACAAAGGTTTTCATTGTATGGTCCTTCATGATCAACAGTCTTGTGTCTTTCTATATTGGTCATGCATTACTTTACCTTGGGCCTCAACAGATTCAGCATCCCCTCCAACAATGCATTATTTCTCAAAGACTACTGGACAAGTAATGACTGCCCAACATACAGCAGCATCAGAAGCAACAATTTTAACACTCTGTTTGAGCTTGATTTTAAACCTGAACTTGCCTGCTCCTAGCTGCAGTTACACTTGCCTGCACTCACTCCATCTGCATAAGAGGGAAAACACCGGTGCGCACAGAACCCTGTCAGAATAGAGCAAACCATTTCAATTTGCACGTACAGGCAAGTCACTGTGCACATCTGCCTGTGACTCTGATTCTGTCCAATGCTTTCATTGATATTTAGCTGCCTCAAACAACATATTACCATATTGAGTGCATTTGTAATATTTACCAACCAGACCTATTATGAGCACTATTATGAGAGGTGAAGTGAATAACATTGGTTTTCATTATGACGCTCCCTTCGTAAGACATGTAAACTTTTCTTAGAAAATCGAGTTATTTGTTGTTCATACTTGCATATGACTGTACACCACTTTGTCAGTGGCACATCAAAAATGTATTAGTGCATTTTTAGTGTTCTGTAAAACAGGTAGCATTATAGCTGCAATGTATTTTAGTTTGCATTGTGCATTAGTAATGCCTACAATAATTATAATAAATAAATAAATAAAAACATTGTTTGATAATGGTGAACCAAGCTTCAGAGAGAAGAACTTACATTGTGTACTGTGCAATCATTTCATAGAGCATTCTAAAAAGTTTGTTCCGATGTTTAAGGCTTTTTTCAATGCATGTTTACCCCATTCCATTTTCACCTTAAATATGGGGTAAACATCCCCCCTTAACTGCTGCAACTCTTAACGTGGAACAAGAAATACATGCAAGCAATAAACCAACCTCAGAAATTTTGTATTTTGACTAGGGTTGGGCAGTATAACTGTATTTTGGTATACCACGGTGTGTAAATATGGTGACGCTATTTTAATATGGTTATGGTGTATTAACCACGTGATGAGGAACGTTATATTTCTACCTTAAACAATGGGACATTTAAGACTTTCTGCACATCCATAATAAGATGCATTTTGAGGGGTTGCCAGTTGGAGCTCAGCGATTGGTAGAGGGGTTTCACTGAGATGATTACACAGAAAGAAAAAGCCACATGATAGCTGTGCTTCAGTTTAAACAAATGCTTCAAAAACTAAATGTATTGAATTGAACCAAAAAGCACAGGTCACACTGTTATGGAAACGTTTATGGAAGCTTTAAGTTACTTTAGTTTCTGTAAACAGTATAACCTGTTTGCTAAATATTTGCAAATGACTGGCGATATAAAGTTTAGTACTTACAGACAAATACTTGCCGCATTTTAGTTCCTAAAAATTACATGTGCAGTGAGCGACTCGTCAAAATTTTTTAAGCCTCCTCAACTGGTAAATCAATGTCTGCATCCACCAGCTTTTTTAAAACCTCCTCTGTTGTAAGTTCCCTCAACTACATTCTCAGATGAGCGACCATTTAAAAATGCACATAAAATGACCGATGTTCAGTATTAAACAAGGTAAAACAATATAGTCTGATAATAAACTGCTGAATGTTTCATTATTGTAGGGCACAACCCAATAATAAAAAAAAGAATTTACTTGTAAGATATGAAAAAAGTACAAAAAATGAATACTCAATTTATTATTTTTTATAAAACATGCACGTGCTTGTACAGTACAATGTCTTAGAATAATCTGAAAACGCATTACAAACTGACAGCCTAAATATATTAAAGTAATTGTACATTTTGCACGTATTGGCCTCTTGTATGTCAGAGCTGTAGGTAAACAACGAACTCACCAGTCTGTGAAGTCCTGTTTGCAGATAAAGTCAAGTCAAGTCCATTTTATTTGTATAGCGCTTTTTACAATAGATATTGTCACAAAGCAGCTTTACAGAGTTTA
>JAYDZG010000023.1:7403409-7415780 GCA_034509265.1 Microcambeva bendego
TCAACGCAGCCATCAACCTGGAAGTTTTTTGGCCCTCCATGCTTCGTGCTGCTGACCAACTGTATGGAGATGGAGATTTCATGTTCTAACAGGATTTGGCACCTGCACACTATGCCAAAGCTACCAGTACCTGATTTAAAGACCATAGTATCCCTAGTTCTTAATTAGCCAGCAAACCTTAAAACCTTAACCCCGTAGATAATCTATGGGGTATTGTGAAGAGGAAGATGCAATACACCAGACAGAACAATTCAGAAGAGCTGAATGCCACTATCAGAGCAACCTGGGCTCTCATAAAACCTGAGCAGTGCCTCAGACTGATCGACTCCATGCCACGCCACATTGCTGCAGTAATCCAGGCCAAAGGACTCCCACCTTAATATTACTTGCTGTACATGTTCAAACTTTTTAGTTGTTCAACATTACTAAAAGTACTTTTTTTGTATTGGTCTTAGATAATTTTCTAATTTTCTGAGATTAGTGCCTGCTATCGGAGTAATTTTATACCATGTACATGATCACAGTATTTGACCCGATAATGGGTGCATCCTGACATATTTGGCCATGCAGGTAAAAGCTACAATAAAAAATAAAATAGACATCTTTGTTTTCACTTTTTAGTCTTCTAAATCCAGACTCACAATCCCATGCTGCTGCATCTTGGATATAAGGAGCACCACAGCTCTTGAGGTGCCAGACAAAGAAAATACCTTCCTTCTACAGGTCTGTTATCCCATTTCTATTTTTCTCCTCATGAATTCCCTTTATTCTAGATTGTATTATTGTTGTTATTGAAAAGAAATACAAAGTCATAGAAACTGTTACAGCAAACATAGCTTGAACCATTACTGTTATACTAAATCTTATTTGTAACATCTTTTAGTTTTAAGGGGAATGGAGGAGGTATTATGAATTTCCACAGTAATAAACTATGCCATCTCATTTACAAAGTAGTAAATGCTGGTCAACTCTTTTTCCCAGGGCCCCACTCTCCCATTAACCTCCAAATCGAGTCGATTTGTATCGTATTGTACTGTCAAAAGAGCCGCAAAAGCTCATAAACATTAAAACGTCTTTAAAAGGCCTTTTCGATTCCTTCCCGTGTTTGTATAAAATTAAAATAAAATGCAAAGAACAATGGAAGGCATGAGACTTGATTTCCACCATTTTGTCCTCATGTTTGGTGCTCAAAAGGACAACCATGGTCATATTTTCATGGTGGCCTTGGCACACTGAATTTAACACTTTATTCAGACAGACTTCCTGTAAATTCACATTCCAGCTCTTGTCTGCCCATGCAAGCAATAAACAAGCCAATAAACATTACTGTTACTGATTTTTGTAAAATAAATACAATTATTATTAAAGAAATAGAAAAGTAAACTTTAAAAAACAAGCTTTGTAAAACACATAAGTTGGAAGTGTGTATGTGTTTTCTCCCATTTTCCTCCCAAATCGGAGTATCGAATGTCAAACAAATGTTGAAAATAAATGAACCGCAGTTCCCTTCCCTTTGTTGAGCCGCAACAAGGAGAGCCGGGTGTTGCCGCCCCCTGGTTTAGGGTCAAGCAAGGCTGTTCAGTAGAAAGACAGTTATCGTTATCAAAATAGGAAGATGAAAAATGGCTACAGTGGAATGTTGACATTTTTAACTGAATTTAATTGGAAGAGTTGTTCTTATGTCAAAATAATCGTAGGCTAAATCAGTCTTTTCTCATAAGAAATGATGTAAATAGAAGTATATTTCCCTTAAATACCTGGATCTTTTGTGGAGTCCACAGTCATTGAGTTCAAAATAAATTAATAAATTGATTGCAATTTTGAAGTGTAACTGGATATGCATTTCCTGAAGGAACTACTGTCAGTCAGAATTAACTCTCACTGTCATTTATTTATTTATTTTAAATACAGATCCTTCTGTTTTTGAGACTCCGTCCCTTATGTGTGTGCATGTCCTAGAGTCCCGCTGAAGTCACTCACGCAAACCTTTTAATATGTAATTGTTAGTAGAAAAGCAGTTTGCACCTTTTTACACACAGAACAAATGCTTAGAACTCAAAAAAAATCTGTAACTTGTCACTTCACTGAAGATAAGGTCTGTCTGAGAGAGGACTCCTTGGTGATCATTTTTTAAAATTTAAACACAATTTGCATTGGCAATAAATGCCTGATTTATGACGGGTTAAACACACATAAAATGTAGGAACATTGATTCTCATGGCCATGATATTTACATTGCATTCAATGGAGCATACATTGAGATCTTCTGGGACTTTAATGGTATGTGTATCATTAAATTGCATTTTTAGGTAGAAGTATAACGATTTTAGACAATAATTAAACAAAAAACTGCCTATAGAAATGAATGGAATTACAATAAGAGTGCAAGTAAATGAAAAGTGAATGAAGAGTGCAATCTGTTACAAAATTGCCCACAACTTTGTTTGATATCATTTGTATACTGTTGAAACTTCCTCCCAAAGTCCATGAACATGCAAGTGAGGTGAATTGGAGATATAAAATTGTCCATGAGTGTGTTTAACTTGTGACCTGATGAAATTATGAATATCTACCATGTTCTTGTCATCAATGAAACAAAAGGAGTAAAACATGATGTTAAAATCCTAATTAACAAACAAACAATATACACACACATATACCTAATTGAAATTATTCACCCCCACTTGTGAATACCCAAATCAGAAAAAAATGTTGAAAGAATAAAGGGAATTTAACAACAAAGTGTTTGGTTGTAATTCAGTTTATCTGGATTGTCCTTGTGTAATCTGTTCTTTGGTTCACTACAGAGGTTTAACTGTTCATTTTTTCCACACAATGTCAGCTGGAAGGCCAGGTGCAGTATGTGATCGAGACTAGAGACGCTGTTCAGATGAGAGCTTGGCTCAGTGACATCAGAAGCAGCATTCATCTGAGGTATGTTTTCAGTTTAGATATGAGTACTGTTAAAATGCATTTTATATCTGTAGTGAGGTCAACCAAATTTTACTTTCTGAAATAAACTTTGTTACCCTTGATCGTAGTGAGCAAGAAGATCCAGAGGACATGTGTAGTGCTGCACAGACTGACCTTAGTGGAACACCAGAATTCGGTGACCATCTGTCTCAAGGTCTGTGTTTTCTATAACAGCAATTACTGACTACATTATACAGTGAGTTAATTATTTAACCATATTTAATATACTTTTAATGTTACAACAGTTTTAATTTAAGAGCACCCACAAATCGTAATAAAAGAATGTGTTTTTGATGCGGTAAAAAACCCCAAACTTTTATAGTTTAAACCCCAAATAGACCACCAAAACACATTACCCTTATAATAAAATGTAAAGCGGTGCTTTGGGTTGTCATGCCACAGTGAACACAGTGTATTATTTATTTCTGTTATGATGATCTGTGCTGCATAAAGCCATCTATGTTTTCTGCTCTCCTATTTTTCTCTCTGTCCTGTAGAATCAGTGAATGGATCGCAGTTCTGGTTGTAGGTTTTGAGTAAAGTCTTACAAACTGTAGACGTTCATTTATTCAGGGGCTCACTTCATAGGGCACGTATAAGTGTGTAGCCTCCTCCGATTAATCTCTGTGTGGTTGGAATGCCCCCGAGTCATCTTTGAAATAACAAAACAAAACAAGAATGTTGTTTATTGTTCAGCTAAAAACATTTTGCTGAAAAAAAACCAATTTTTAGGTACTGTCATTTATGCAAGTAGGGTTTCTTTGGTATAAGTATGGTACATTTAGCAGAATTTACGCCCTAAAATGTAATGTTGTCTCGCTTCCTTGTTGTCTGTCTAGTCAGCTGTCTAACTAGTGAGTCTGTTAAGTTATCACCTTACAAGTCAGGTTATTGGAACGCTCTGTCTAGACACACATCGTGTTTCACTAGCGGTAGTATTGTGCTATTTAAAACAATGAATTTAATTTTAAAAAATGCCCCTCTTGTCCGATCACTCAGGTTTGTACATTAGCATCGCTAGTTATATGTTCTTTAGGAAGAAATATTACTAACAATTTCATCAATTTTCATTGTTTAAATGACACAGAGGACTGGACATTGTTATTTTTTTCTACTTAATTCAGATAAACAAAGGAATTACTTTGATCGAAGCTTAAAGCTCCAAGCTTTAAAAAAAATCAGATCTTATTCTGTGCAGTGTCTTTCCAGTTAGACTACTGCAATGCTTTTCTGACTTGATGTTGTTCTCCATTTAATTCAAAATGCAGCAGCTTGAGTTATTATAAGATCTAGATAGTTTGATCATACCTACCTTGTTCTATCATCTCTACATTGGTTGCCAATAAAGTTATCCATCCATTACAAAAAACTTTTACTAAACTATAAAGTATAGAAAAAACTATATTTAATGGATATTTACTTCATTCACTGGGTGGGGATTATAGAGCCAGAAATTATAAATCACAGCAAGTGGATGAGCATTTTCTTACAAAGCTCCACAACTTTTAGTCCGAATCACAAACGGAAGCAGGAAGGTTATTCAAGTCATTTCAACTTCAAACCTTAATTCACTCTTTTGATCTATCTTTTCAAACCAGGGACGTGTGCCTCTGATCCTGGGGGTCGGGGCAGTAGGGTGCACTTACTTACGTACACAGGTGTTTTTGTTGGTCCATACATGTTGGCTACTGCTCTAGACCCCCAGGAGTTTAGAATACTCATCTTCATCACTGTGCAGTGAAATTAGTCCTCCACATTTTAACCCAATCCATGCAGTGAAACACATATACACACTAGTGAACACTAGAGGGCAGTAAGAAATCATGTTTGGAGAAGTGGGCAGCACTAGCCCTAGCACCCGGGGAGCAGTTAGGGGTTAAGTGCCTTGCTCAAGGGCACTTCAGTTGTAACCTTTAGTCTCAGGGAATCAAACCGGCAACCTTCTGATCACAAGCCCAGTTCTAGCCACCAGGCCACGGCCCCCAAAAGTATATTATAATTTCTTCCAGTTTATATTATGTGTGTGTGTATGTGTGTGGTTTGTTTAAATTAAATTTATTCAAATTTTCCTCCGAGCCATCATAGGGGAGGAGTCCTTGCTTAGGCTTGTTCCTCTCAAGGTTTGTCTGTGTAATTTTAAGGGAGTTTGTCCTTACCTCTGCGGCCCTTGGGATGCGCAACAAGGGTTTCTGTTCTATCTGTCCTGTAAAGTTTACTTGGAAACAATGTTAATTGATAAAAGCCCCATTATATGAATTGTACTTCCTTATATTATGCAAATATTGATGTTGTGTATGTTACAGTGTGTTATGGTGGAGTGAGTGGGTCTCCACTGCTGGAGCCTCTTCCCCCTGAGCTCCCACCTCGTGCCCCTCTTGATGAACCTGATGGTCGACTGCTTGGTGGAGGTGGATCCAGTCTTAGCATGCCATTCCCAGAGACACCAGATGCCACAGGTGAACAAAAATAAAATACTTAGTGTTTCTCATTAATCCTGTTGTGCTGTGAAATTAATGTAGCACAATGAATTTTTAGGGTCCTTCCTTTTCTCAGAGGGATCAGCAGGAGAGCCAGAGCACCCTCTAAGTGAGTGTCAGTGGTTTCATGGCACTCTCTCACGGCTAAAGGCAGCCCAGTTGGTTCTGGCAGGTGGCATTTCGAGCCACGGTGTCTTTCTAGTGCGCCAGAGTGAGACACGGCGGGGCGAGTACGTCCTTACTTTTAATTTCCAGGGCAAAGCAAAGGTAAGTTCACAGTCCTTGCTGTTCTCGATATTTATATTGATATGGTATGAGTGAATATCCCTTATCATTTCAGCATGCTTGTGGGTGCAAATAAACTCACATTGATGCTTCAAATCTAACAGCTAATAAACAGCTAAAACAACGTAATGCAAATGAAACACTTGACAACCGGTTATTGAACACCTGCAGGTGTTTGTAAGGAGTGCGTATAAATAAATTGTTGACTACTAAAGTGATTAATACATCCATCCATTATCTTACGCTTATTCAGGGCTCGGTTCATGGAGGCAGTGACCTTTTCAAAGAGACCCAGAGACTCCCTCTCCTTAGCAACATCTACCAGCTCTACCAGAGGATACAGAGGCATTCCCAGGCCAGCTGGGCGATATAATCTCACCAGCATGTCCTGGGTCTTCCCCGGGTCTCCTACTAGTTTAACTTGCCTGAACACCTCCCCAAGGAGGTGCCCAGGAAGCAAATAAAGATTTTTTTAATTGCTCAAGTAACGAGGAGACTAATACAGAAACTAAACTACCAAAACTAATGGCTACACTAAACCACGTGCTGACTTCTAACAAGAACTCAAAATACAATCTTGAATAATATTTAAAAGGACAGATATCTAAAGAAAACAACCCTAGAATAGCATGACCACGAAAAACACTAGAAAATCATTGGCACATTTGAGCAATAACACATGGATCGAATTTATTGCTAGAAAAAGTTTATTTATACTAGTCCTGATTAGGTATTGAATGAGCTGCAGGTGTGGGGATGGTCTGATAACCTGGTGACTTTGTGTGTAAAGTGTTATGGGTCTTGTAGTTGTTACATCTAAGTTGTTTTCTATGGGGGAGATGAACAGGAAATAGTCCTAAGATCATTGCCTATTTTTTAATGTATTACTGATATTAGTAGTTTATTCTTCATCTTCGGTGGGTTTAAACAAGACAAAGCACAGGTTTTTTGTGATTATTTTGGCAAATCCAACATCTGGTAAATACAAGTAAATTCTTTATTCTTTTTCTGTCCCAGATATCACTGTCTCTAGTATGATGTGTTTTCTTCACTGCTTTTTAACCTTTTTGCAGCACCTACGTCTTTCTTTAAATGAGGATGGCCAGTGTCGAGTGCAACATCTTTGGTTCCAGTCTATCTTTGATATGCTGGAGCACTTCCGGGTGCATCCCATCCCGCTAGAATCTGGAGGGGCATCTGACGTCACTCTTATCAGCTTTGTAGGGTCCACAACTGCGCGACAGACAGGTAATAACATCCTGCTTCAAGGGTCAGCATTGAAGGAAGTGGCGAGAAGCTGAAATTTCTTTAGGCAGGAAGTAGTAGTAGGGGATATATTACCATGGTTTTGGAAATGTATGCTAAGTTTGTAAGGGTTCTAGATCTGTGATACAGTAATATGGCTACATAGCATTTTGTCAATTATTAGTTGGTTCACATTGCAAGCCATGGCATGCTTTTGATGCTGGCTGAGCATGGCTTTGTCATTTTAACTATGGTGTGCATTATGTGCATGGCCAGAGCTACATTTCTTGCAGTCTTCTTACACGCCTGAAATCCATCCTAATTCTTCATTCTTATTTTCCTGTTTCTTCACTTTTTTCTCTTTTATTTGTGTATTTGCTTTTTTGTTGTTGTATTGTCCATATTTGTCTTGATCTGATCTTGTGTTCTAATAATGTTTCATATTGAGTACATTCCATATACATTTAAACACACACACTTATTACATCTCCTTTCCCTCAAGTAAAGTCTTTTGCACAGTGATGGCTGATTTGACCCCTAAACATAAGTATATACTTAATCAGGAAATAACTCTGTAATTATTAGGCTTTTAGGCTGAAGTTAAGGTTTTGTCCACTTGTTAAGAGATTTTAAGTTTGAGCCTTTGCCATGATGCACTTTATGGACAAAAGTATGTTGACGCTGTGTACTGCTTATTGTACATTTCATGCCAAAATGACGATTTATGAATATTTCTCGACTATTTTCTGAATATAATAGTCCCCACTGCTATGACCAGACTTTCCACAAAATGTTAAATTATGGCTCAGGGGTTTGAACTTTAATGTAAAAGATAATTAGGCACTAATGTTGGCAAATATTTTGTAGTTAATCTCAGTTGTCTTTAATGGGCACACCAGTTGCCATGCCATTTCTGGCAACCCAGTTTTTGTTTTCATGCATAGTTGAGTCCCTGAGCAGTAGACAAGTTTACCTGGATCCCATTGGTTTCTGCCAGTTCTGACTTGAATGCACCTTCTGGAAATCCTCTGATTTGGAAGGGAAGTGAGCATGATTCATGTTTTCTTGGTCGAGCTGAGGTTTGCCACTTTTTTTCTCTATTTGTGGATAATGACTTTCACTGTAGTTCAATGGATTCCCAAAGCCTTAGCAATGGCTTTCTAACCCTAATCTGGATTTAAATTCTAATTACTTTGTTTGGCATCTGTAAATCATCTGTAAATGTTGTGTGACAAATATGCAAAAGTTGATGAAACGGGGAAGCGGGAGGACAAAGACTTATTTACAGCACTGTAAAAAATATTTAACCCTGTCACCATTGATGTATTAATAGTTGTTAATACCACATGGTGTTAAAGGGTTGTGTACAGAATCAAATAAAAATATAGTATATCAGAAGTCTCAAAAACAGACAATGGATATGTATTGATACATACCACCATGTTTAATAAAATGAGTTGTCATCATTTTTACAACCCAAATTAGAAAACCTGCTTGCTGTGAGGTGACAGTGCTACAGACGTAGCCACCCAAAGTGGCTTGCTAGGTAGCCCATCTTTGCTAAAATACAGGCCTGTAAATGCACTATCCGTGCCTTATATATAGTTGCTGTTAGATGAAAACCATGTATCTACTGTAAATACTAATGTACTTTCTAAAACACGTCTAGAAAGAAATATGGTACTAACCACAATTGTAATCATGGCTATTTCAACTATATATAGTCGTTACAATCAGGTTATTATGGGTGGAAATATCATAGAGTTTATATTTCTTTTTCATTACATCTCACACCACATCAGAATTGAAAGCAAAATAAAGACTCTCATACTGATGCATTACTTTATTAAGAGGAAAGGAAGATGATGTTGCTTTGCACTGACGTCGTCATCGATACATATAACGAGAATACATTTAAAACTCCTGCATTGGACCGGTGCCCCATCCAGGGTGTTACCATGTACCTTGTGCCCGTTGAAGAGCTACCTGACCCTAATTAGGATAAGTTTTAAATGTTCAGTTCAGTTCATTTTCTTTAATCCCTTAAGTCTGTAGCTATAATGATTTAACATTCGACAACCCTGCTATAATGGATTACTTTTTTATTGTCGTTAGTGGACATTGCCAAAAACTAAATGAAACACCAGAATTACCATTCTGCACAAGTCTTTATTTTGCTTTAGATTCTGATGTGGTGTTAGATGTAATGAAAATGAAATATAAACTCTCTTTATATCCACTCATAATATCATGATTGTAATTATTATATATAGTTGAAATAACCATGATTACAATTGTGGTTAGTATCATGTTTATTTATAGGCATGTTTTAGCAAGTACAGTAGTATATACATTAATTTGTCTTAGCGATGTCCACTAACAACAGAATTATAAGAATGAATATGTGTAAGGGATGCTCGATTCTGTCGGGCAGTGAAAGTCCCATCAGCCATAGCATTTGCTAACAGAACCGCAAAGGAATCTCTCACGTGCATGCACGAGCGCAAAAGAGGTTACTTTGTGCTTGCGCAAACCATTGCAAAGCACGACACACTCACATTTACCCACTTACTCACACAGACAGGTGCAATTTAGAGCATGAACTACACCTACTGCCATGTATTTTAACCTGGAGAAAAACCACACAGACTCAAAATGTTCACTAGCCACTACAATAATAACCTGCAAATTAGGGGTGCCCACATCTAATGCCCACCACACTGAACTGTTTAGTTTATTTTTAATTTAATTTTGAAACAAGCTGATGCAGCAATACAATCAGTAAAAAAAAAAAAAAGGTTCACCTCACCCCTTATCACGCCATCCCCAACTACAGTCGATACAGAAAAGAAAAAAAGGGATGATAATAAATGTAATAAATTCTACACACACAGTCCTGTGAAACGTATTTGACACTTACATATCTCTTACATTTCTGCACATTTGTCACACTTAAATAATTCTGGTTATCAATTACATTTCAATATCAGACCTGGTTGAATTCAAAATGCAGTTTTCAATGATGATTTCATTTATTAAGAGAAAAAAAGCTATCAAAACCAACCTGACCCCATTTGAATATGTAATAGCCCCTTAAACTTAATTCTGCCACCATTGGCAGCAACAACTGCAATTAAGTATTTGTGTGTCTCACATATTTGTGGAGGATTTTTGGCCCACTCCTCATAGCAGAATTGTGTTAATTCAACCACAGTGGAGGGTTTTTGAGAATGAACAGCCTGTTAAAGGTCATGCCACAGCATCCCAATCGGATTTAAGTCATTTATTTTACTAGTCCACTACAAAACCGTTATTTTTAAAGCCATTCAGAGGTTTACTTGCTGTTGTGCTTTGGATCATTGTCCTGCTGCGGAACCCAAGTATGATTGAGCTTCATTGAGCTTCAATGAGTAAAATTCATTGTTACGCTTCGACCGTCTTGGGGATTATCATGGGTTTTTTTTTTCGCAAATGTGATATGAGCCTTTGTGTTCTATTTTTGGTCAGCAGTGCTATCCATCTTGGAACTTTCCCATGGATACCATTTTTGCCTGGTCTCTTTCTTATTGTAGAATCATGAACTGTGGTTTGCTGGAGTTTTATAAATGACTTTGTAACCTTTTCCAGACTTTCCAGAGTTTGTGTTCTTACGTCTTCTCAGATCAGGACATAATGTCTTAATTTATTTTAGCTCTTTTAGCCTACTTCATGTTGTCAGTTATGTTTTATTTAAGCGATTTTTTTTTATTCTATACATTTAAGTTTGACAAATGCAAAAACAAGAAATCTGAAAGGGGCAAAAACTTTTTCACAGTCCCACACACACTCATAAAATTTGAATTTAGAAAATTAGAAATTAGAATGTTACATGTTTATTTCAGTAATTGCATTCAAAAAGTGAAACTTGTATATTATATGCATTCATTACACACAGACTGATATATTTCAAATGATTATTTCTTTTATATTTGATGATTATAACTGACAACTAATGAAAATCCCAAATTCAGTATCTTAGAAAATTAGAATATTGTGAAAAGGTTCATTATTGAAGACATCTGGTGCCACACTCTAATCAGATAATTAACTCAAAACACATGCGAAGACCTTTAAATTGTGTCTCAGTCTAGTTCTGTAGGCTACATAATCATGGGAAAGACTGCTGACTTGACAGTTGTCCAAAAGATGACCATTGACACCTTGCACAAGGAGGGCAAGACACAAAAGGTAATTTCTAAAGAGGCTAGCTGTTCACAGAGTTCTGTGTCCAAGAACATTAATACAGAGGGGAAGGGAAGTAAAATATGTGGTAGAAAAAAGTGTACAAGCAATAGGGATACCCGCAGCCTGGAGAGATTATGAAACAAGACCCATTAAAAAAGTGGGGGAGATTCACATAGAGTGGACTGCAGCTGGAGTCAGTGGTTCAAGAACCACCACGCAAAGACATATCAAAGAGATGGGTTTCAGCTGTTGCATTTCTTGTGTCAAGCCACTCTTGAACAAGAGACCATGTCGGAAGCGTCTCGTCTAGGCTAAAGACAAAAAGGAATGCTGTTGACTATTCCAAAGTTATGTTCTCAGATGAAAGTCAATTTTGCATTTCCTTTGGAAATCAAGGTCCCAGAGTCTGGAGGAAGAGATGAAAGGCACAGAATCCATGTTGCTTGAGGTCCATTGTAAAGTTTCCAGAGTTGTGATGGTTTGGGATGCCATGTCATATGATGGTGTTGGTCCATTGTGTTTTCTGAGGTCCAAGGTCAACACAGCCGTCCAACGAGAAGTTTTAAAGCACTTCGTGCTGTCTGCTGCTGATTAATTTTATGGAGATGCAGATTTCATTTTCCAACAGGACTTGGTACCTGCACACAGTGCCAAAGCTACCAGTACCTGATTTAAGGACCCTGTTCTTAATTGGCCAGCAACATGCCACACCGCATGGCTGCATTAATCCAGGCCAAAGGAGCCTCAACTAAATATTGAGTGCTGTACATGGTCATACTTTTCAGTTTGCCAAAATTTCTAAAAATCTTTTTTTTTATTGGTCTTAAGTAATATTCTAATTTTCTGAGATACTAAATTGGGCATTTTATCAGTTATAATAATCAAAATTAAAAGAAATAAACATTTGAAATATATCACTCTGAGTCTACTGAATGAATATACTGTACAAGTTTCAGTTTTTGAATGGAATTACAGAAATAAATAAACTTTTTCATGATTTCTAACGTTATTACCAGCACCTTTATCTTATATATATATATATATGTGTGTGTGTGTGTGTGTGTGTGTGTGTGTGTGTGTGTATGTATACACAGAGGCTGGACAATGAAACTGAAACACCTGGTTTTAGACCACAATAATTTATTAGTATGGTGTAGGGCCTCCTTT
>JAYDZG010000023.1:7455194-7474774 GCA_034509265.1 Microcambeva bendego
TTGGGGTTAAATAACTTGTTGCCAGCTGAAAGATAATCGCCCATGCAGTAATTATCCAATAGGAGGCTCGTACCTGTCAAGTTACATCCAGGTGGCGACTTTTCTTTTCTTTTTTTTTTTTTTTTCTTTTTTTTTTTGGGACAGGCAGTGTGTATACATACTCACACAGTGCCTTGAAAAAGTATTGACGCACCCCCTTGACATTTTTCATGTACATACATACACTTAATTTTTGCAACCTGATATATATTTTTTTCCATCAACCACAAAATTATTGGAATTTAAAGGTGTGTTGTTTTAAATCTTTACAATGAATTAACATCACCTTCTATTTTTAGCTGCTGTCTAGCTCCATTCCCTCTAGTCCTAGTACTTTACCTACAGCCAGTGATCATGCTCTGCCAAGTTTGACCCAAAGTGCACAGATGGACCCCAGCTCTTCTACAGTCGCACTTACGACTTCTTCACGTGAGCTTCCATCTGATGAAATGACAAGAGAAACAAGTTCAGAAGGTTTGGCTGCATCAACTCCACCATCAAACACAGTGAATATCACTCCCAGTGCTACACCTGGAAGTTCCTCACAACCCTCAATTGCTGAAGGGCAGCCAACAGTTCACCCACAGCCTTCAAGAACCCCAGGCAAGGATGATGGTAGACCAGAGACTGTGGAGAGAGCTGAGGGTGTGACTGAGTAAGTGTTGTTACGATAACAACAAAACTGTATTTGTTCTTTCTGTGGTGTAAATTCATGATTAATAGAGAGTAAAGATCTCCGCAAGTATTACAGTCTCAGCAGTGTCGCTGCCTAGTTTGTGCTTAAAGAACATAAATAGCTGTCCTGAATGAGGGACACAGCTAAATGCTGAAACTGTAATATAAATGGAAGGCCAGATGGCAAGTCAACAATATTTTTTACCTTTTGCACCTATAATTTGCACCTTTTTTAAGAGAATTGTAAATGTAGCAACACAGATGGTATTAAAGTAATCTTGAGATGATATGCATTTTTGCACTATTGAATCTGAAGAAGGTTCTAATTAGAGCTAAGTAGACAATGCAAAAAGACGAACTGGGTGCAAGAGACAAACTTTTGAGCAGCCAATTTATGGACAACTGCATTTACACGCAAACTTTTGATCAGCTGAAAAAAAGCATGTTTAAGGCACATATTTTTAAAAGTCTCACAAAAGCCAAAATTCACACTGTCTAGACAAATGGCAAAAGCAAAAAAGGCTCGCTGACTTTGAAAGTGGTAGGATTGTTGAGCGGCTTAATCAAGTCCTCTCGCAACATGCGGTCACTTCTGAGGTTGGATGCAGTAAGAAAGTAATTTTGCTATTATCAAAAGATGCTGAGAGTTATGTGGGAAAATTCAAGGGATGAACCAAAAAAATGAACCAGTTCTGAGCCGCAGGATCTTATTTGGCTGTTCGTCAAGACGTGGGCCAATCCTCGACCTAATGATAATTTGGGGCTTCAAGCCACAGCTGGCTATGTGGAGATGTAACCGTGGACATCCCTCATGGCTGAGGGCACTTGTCTGTGTGGTAATAACTTTTTTTTGTGGTAATAACAGGACAATGCTGCAGTTTACAAAGCCCACCTTCCAAAGTACTTCTTCCAGGAGAATAACAAGCCCTCCTTCTGACCTCCTTTTTTGAACTATGGTCTTAAGCTTCTGATAAACTGATGAACAGTTAAATTGTTGTTTTAAATAAGTTGCCTGCTCAACATATTTTGTTGTCTTTTAGCATTGTGAAGCTCAACTTAGAAGCTCCTTAAGAAACTTTTTGCACCAATAGTGCAAAATGCAAGTTCTTGGAATTGTTTTACTTGTTTTAAGATTTATCAAGAGTGTATTAAAGTAAGACCAAGTGATTAGAACCCTCTACGCTCAATACTAGCTCAGAATATTTTGTTCCAGCCATGGCATGTATTATAGTCCTTTATCTTAGACAATGCTATTTATATTTACAATCAACACTTTTGCATGAATAATTAGGGAACGATGACGTCTATCACTCCTGAGAGGAGACTGTAAGATCCCATAAATGCTGTGCTATTCAATTTCTTTACAATATGTCCAAAGAGGAAAGACTGTGCAATTTTTTACAAATTTGATAAAATATTGTTTAATGAAATCAATGACAGAACAATAAAATCCTGTTTTTAATGTCCTCTGCAGGCAAATAAAGAAATCCACACTAAACCCAAATGCCAAAGAATTTAATCCTACTAAGGCACCCCTCAGTTTGGTAAGTATAGTTAGTTAAAGCAACCATCCACTTTTTCTTCTTTTTAGAACTTCCCCATATGTAAAATTATAGCAGCATTTTATTTTTAACATTGTTTACTAAATGCTTGTCTTACTGAAATTTAAAACCAATGTGTTCTAGATCTGCTCATCTTGTTTCAGGAGATTGTGTATAGTATATTCCAAGGGACTACAAACAATGCAAATAAAAAAGAATGATGTCTGCTTTTGGACAATATTAATAGACATATGGACAGATTTCCACTTTTTAATTTAAGGTTGTGCAGAAATTATATGTTAATATTATGTTCATGGTTTATATTATATCGATGCATTATCCTGTAAATGCAAGTAATCCTGTTTCATCTAAACACAACAGATTTATGATCATTCATTAAGTGTGAATGTGGTCAGAGTGTGTTACACATTTTAAGGGAGGTGAGAGGCACTTAAGTGTCACTTCAGACCCTTCTAAACTGTGTTAGCTTGTTATGTGGGCTAGATGACCGGCAAGGGTACCTGACCACACCATCAGCCACAGGCATCATCATTTTGCATATGCCTGGTGGCATTTACGCTGGACACGGGACCAGTGGGCCTCAGTGCTTGTTCAGTTATGAAGGTTGATTCATGCTGAACAGAAATAATGGCTGCCGACGATGTTTGAGAAGTCAAGAAGAGTCACTGCCACTGTTGTCACCTGACGACCCTGTGGTGATGGTGATGTTACAGTGTGGCTAGGTGTTGTCCAGTTAATACAAAACTGCCAGACACTTTGTGAATTGTGCAGTGACGAGGCCCTTCTACTTGAATAACATCATTAATCAAGTCATTGTGTCTCTGCATTAACAACATGGGCCTAATTTCATCTTCATGGATGGCAGTGCTCCAGTTCATCGAGGTTGCATCGTTAGGGAATTAGTGCTGGAGACTGGGATACCTCAAATGGTGACCTGCACTTTCTCCAGACCTGAATCCCATGGACAACCTATGGGATCATCCAAGTTGCTGTGTAGAGGCTTGTAACTCTACGGAAGAACCTCAATGACTTAAGGGCCACCCTCCAAGAAGGGTGAAATGCCATGCCTCAGCAGACAATAAGTCAACTTTGTGAACTAAAATGTTGCCAAGCTGTAATTGGTGCACAAAGCCACCAGACAAGCTTTTGAGACATTGAAATTTTTTGTTGGCGTATACCCACAATTTTTGCTGGCTTTTGTTTCGATTAATTGTTAAAGATTGTTAATTGTTAAAGATCACCATTTCATGCTTCTACATAAAGAACATATTTTCACACTGTATTTTCCTTAAATTCCTTAAAAAAAGCTAAATATCCATTAATCACTAACTACATATTTATTAATCAAAATATCATAATTTGATTTTCATGACTTATATTTTTACTCAAAATAATAGATGCATTTTAAGCATCTGTTGTACATTGTACACTGACACAATGTGACAGATTTTTATTACAATTACATTACTGCATTATAATCCCAGCTTACTGTGCATCCAGAAAGTATTCACAACACTTCACTTTTCCCACATTTTGTTTTTACAGCCTTATTCCATAACTTTTTTTCCCTCAACATTCTACACACAATACCCTATACTGACATGGTGTAAAAAGTTTGGATTAAAAAAAAATTAAAAATTTAAAAATGTTTTCACAGCGTTTGCTGAATGCTTTGTTAAAGCACCTTTGGCAGCAATTACTGCCTGTGTTTTTGAATATGATGCTACAAGCTTGGCACACCTTTTTTGTGCAGTTTCTTCCATTGTTCTTTGCAAAATCGATCAAGCTCCATCAGGTAGCCTCTCCTTTGTTGAGTGGAGCAGAAATGGTTGTCCTTTTGGAAGTGTCTCCTCTCTCCTCAGAGCCATGCTGAAGCTCAGCCTGAAACTTGGGTTCTTTGTTCCTTTTACCTCAATAACTCAGGCAAGCTCTAGGATGGGTCCTGATATTCTTCTTCCGTTTTTGGATGATTGAGGCCACTTCTCATTGGGACCTTAAATGCTGCAGAAATTTCTTCTGGACCCTCTTCCAGATCTATGCCTTCATACAATCACGTCTCGGCGGTTTCCATACAATTCCTTTGACTTTATGGCTTTGTTTGTGCTCTGACATGTACTGTCAACTGTGGGACCTTTATGTAGTCAGATATGTACCTTTGCAAATCCTATCCAATCAACTGGATTCACCACGGGTGAAGTGTTTTCAGTGGTACCAGGATGCACCTGAACTTTTTTTAAATTTTGTCATTGCTAGCGCTGTGAATACTCTTGTACATCTAATTTTTTTTAAATTTTCAAATATTCCAAACAATCTTTTTTTACTTTTACACCCCCCCCCTCAAAATTCTACACACAAAATACCCCATAATGACATTCATTTTGGAATAAGGTGGAAACATAAAATGTGGGAAAAGTATAAAAAACACTGTATATCTTATGTACTTTAATTAGCTTATAGCATTATGACATTTTGTTTGGTGTTCAGGTGAAGCCCTCAGCAACTCCTACACCCCCTCGACCTACACCGCCTAGCCCTTCAGTGGTGCTACCTCCTACAGGGCAAGGAGCCATCTATAGCCCTCAGTATTTAAGCTATGTTTCAACAATACCCATACAGGGTCATTCTGTACAGGTATGCATACACTCATTATTTGCTTTTCAGTTTGTGCTTCAGATCTGATTTGAAATGTTTTGTTTTTATTTTATTTTGAATTAGGCCCCTCAAATGTACCAGTACACTGTGTCTACCATGAGCCAGAGCAAATATCCAAGATCTAAAGGTATGTATAAGGATAAAGCTGTTCTTAGATGACTATTGAATCAATTGTACTAAATGGTCTCCCATGGTAATGCAAAACTGAGAACCAGGATTAACATCTAACATTTTGCTTAGAAGCATGTACAAAACTAAAAAAAAAATTAAAAAAAAATTAAAAGCTGCTTGTGGAGGCACATCAGATTTGTTTTATGTCCATTTTTAATTTGCTCCTCTTTTAAGGCTCAGTGGTTGCACCACGAACAGACCACAACTCATCTGCACCCCCAATGATCCAGACAGCAGCTTCTGCAGCAGGCCCTCCTCTGGTGGCTTCTCCTTACCCACAGTCCTACTTGCCATATGGTCAGGTTATTCCTGCTATGACCCACTACCCTGGGCAGGTAATTTTTTTTTATTTTTATTAACGACAAACTGAATAATAGTAGATTTACATCTCAATCCTGGTGTTTAGACAGTGGTGGGCCGCCAAGGCCGCCTTCTGCTGGCCTCAAATAAATTATGATCTAATAATTTAATAAAAATTAATTATTTTTGAATTTACTTTCCCAAAATATATAAAAATATTACATATATTCCTTTCGTGTTCGTTGTTTTTAGGTTAAAGTTTTTATCCAATCTGAATTTAGCTAGCTTGTGTTGCCAGCCGGTATGAAATCTGCCTGAGGCCTTCAGAATCAACAATGTTGACTTCTGTGCAATATAAGTGAACGGGCACATACAGTTGATAGACAGTTGCGATAGCCAATCAGATCAGAGTTGGTGACAGTAGGCCTTCTAGCTGGCCTCACGTTGACATGACATGTACGCATCCTGTGATTGGATTTGACCGGCTGCCCTAAAGCAGCAACAAGGTTAGCCTGCTCACTTGTGAGTTCAAAGCAGATCACATGCTTTAATTGCTGAGGCAGGTTTATTGATTTTTGGAAAATAGCCCATTTTGTAGACAATTGAGGTGATTCAATGCACAGTAGTGCATAAGTGTGTTTCTGTATACTATTTCTTCAGCCATGGTCACGTGGTGTCATAAGTGATGGTATTATGAGAGGAATTTATTGAAGTCGGTCTAAGTAGGACATCACTGAACGCCTAGTTGTGAAATGCACAGCCCGCCACTGGTTTTAGATGACCGTTGTAGATGACTTTGTTAAAGTCTCTTTTCTCTTTTTTTTCTTTCTGCAATAGCCCATGTACTCCATGATTCAGAGTGGAGCACGTATGCTGACCTCCGGTGGACATCCACAAACACTGGGACCCCCTGGTCCTCAGTACCCTGGCCAGACTGAGGGTCCTCCTGGAGCGCAACAGAGCATGTACGGTATGTCTTGCACAAATTCACAACACACAACTTTTCTACACTCCCTGTTTAAACATATTTTACTTTTTTATATATATTTACATATTTAATATATAACACATTTAATTTTGCAACGAGAGTGAAAATGTTTCGATGTCTTGTTTTCAGCACCTCAGTCATTCTCTCATCACTCCAGCTCCATGCATCCTCCTCAGCCTTCAAGCACTCCAACTGGGAGTCAACCACCCCAACAACACCCTGCCCCCAGTCCAGGACAGGTACAGACACCCACTAAAAAAATCCAAATTCTTTTCAGTGGATTGCTTTTTCGTAGCATGGAATATACTTGAGTAAATATAAAGTTGCCTTAGATGATGTTTGCCCTGTAAAGGGACACAGTTCTAAACTTTTGTTAAAATGTATACACAGATATGTTGTTTGTTATTGAGTAGTTTATATTTTGCATATTCTAAATTGTATACATTTATTATTTACTGTGGAAATGGTTTTTTTTCTCTTAAAAGACTTGATTGTGAAAGCATATGTGTTGTAGTGATTTGGGGTATCATAGAATTTGGATTACTTAATCTAAATACATTAAAAGTATTTGTTGTTTTACATATTTCTCTGTTTCTTGTTTCAGTCCGGGCAGTCAGGGCCACAGCCTCAGACTCTGTACCATTCGGCTCCTCTGTCAGCTCCTACTCCCCCTAACATGCCTCCAGGCCACAGCTCTCCTCAAGCCTCGTACCCTATTCAGGGTTATAGTTTAACTGGCCACCAGCCATTACCCCACCCCTACTCTTCAATTGGGCAATTAACACAGGTACTTCATAATCACACAAACTCTCAACCCACTAAATACAGTTTAAAATAGTCAGTCCTATAAATTTGCATGTGCAACTTGTTTTTCAGACTTTGTAAATTAAATTGTGGCATAAAGCATATGTAGAATAGAATAGGCAAATGGAATAGAATTTGTCAGTACAACGAATTTCTTTCTTTGCGAATCCTAGCTTGTTTGGAGCTGGGGTCAGAGTGCAGGGTCAGCCATTATACAGTGCCCCTGGAGAATACAGGGTTAAGGATCTTGCTCAAGGACTCAACTGCATAGCAGAACTGCCAATTTCTGTTATGGTAGCCTAGTGGGTAGAGCTTTGGGCAATCAACCAATGACCGTGCCACTGGCCTGGTCTGATAAGGTGGATTGAGTACATTGGACAATCGATGGAGAAATACGGAATTTAGCTTTAATTATTCGTTGTTGTTTTTGGAGTTATATATTGTGATTGAATAATTATCTCTTAATTGAGACTTGTTTTTAGTTTCATTAGTATTTCAATGTACACATTTGTTTGTAAACTAATAATAATTCATCATATTCTCATATACTTACCTTAATGACCAGATATACTCAACAGGAGGTTGAAATGACTGGCATAGTGATTGCAGCAATATAGATAGTTAAATAGTATAGAATAGTTTAATTATGTGTAAGAATTTGCGGGAAAGACACATATGAGTGTGTGCTGTTTTGCCTGTATACCCAAATGCATATGTCCATCTAAAGGTTGCAGCATGATGGACATCAGCAATGGGTTTGTTCAGTTCGGTTCAGTTCATTTTCTTTAACCCCTTATCATAATTAGGGTTATCATAATTTATTTTATATACCATCGGGGGGCAAAATGTTTGTCAGTGGGTTTTAGAAATTGATAGGCAGGCCGGTGCATACTGGGTGGTTAGAACTTATGTGAAACTTGTTAAATTCAAGAAGTAAAGACTGTACATACTGAAAATGAATAAGGTGGGTGAGGACTGTTGATGGTCTTTTTGCAAGTCAAGTTTTTAATAACGTGTCTTGGTGCTTGACTCGAGTCAGCACATTCAAACCTTTTATTTTCATTATTAAAGCATGATTTTTCTGGTGAAATGAATGTTTTAAAAACTCAGCAGGGTAGATTTAACTGCCAAACCGATTGTAGTTGGCCCACCACTGGGGCCCAGTGTGTAAAAGGATGCAGTTTAACGAACTTGGCAATCTTTAAATTTTAATCCATTTCAGTTTGCCCTGGTTACCAGACAGTATTTCTAAAGATTGTTCAAGCACTGTTTCTCTTACATTCTTTTTGAGGCGCATGTAACAGGAGCTCTGTCCGGTCCTCATCACTCAGGGGGTCATGGTCCTCCTCCTATGATGCTACTTCATGCTCCTCCACCTCAGCAAGGTTCTGGCCCTGGCCCCCAGCACCCCTCTCATGCACCTCCACCACCCCAGCAAGGATCTCATCAGCCCTACCCCTACATCGGACATCCCCAAGGTAAGGCTTTAACACCACCCCAAACACCCAATTGATGCTTAATTTATTAAATTTGTTTAGTAAACTTTGATGTTTTGTACACAAACCAGAAGTAATGCTTTTTTTTAAAAAGCGTCCAGTCTGCAGCAGTAGAAGCTGTTCTTTTAGTGTGGACATAAAGCTGCTTTGGGTCAGTTATGTTTAGGTTGACAATGTCCTATCAATAAAGAACACTCCTAAATTGAATAAAAGGAAGTTACAATATACACAGCAGCCCTGGCATTTAGAATAAATTTTTCATGTTGTTTATCTTTCAGCAGTGCAGGTACAGCCGCATCCATCCCAGCAACTGCCCTTCCACCCTACTGGAAACTGAAAAAGATATGGGGAAACTGACCTGTTCTCTGGAGAGAATGTTAATCTTGATTATTCTGGACCACAGGAATTCACAAACTTTACATGCAATCATATAACCACACGGAGCCTCTTTCTGCTTCAGGAACAGATTTTTAATTCTTGAAAGGTTTGGGTGGGTTTTTTAAGGGGGAAGGGTTTTTTTACATTTAGTTTCAAAGGATGTCGACACAAAGTGACAAAAGAGAAGGAAATGTTTCAAATTGTGTGAGAATTACTACTTGGTGAAAAAATAAAAGAGGAATGAGACATTTTTATAGAACTGAGCTAGATTTCTTCCTTTTACCTCTAATTTAAATAAATAATAAAACAAACAAACAAAAATGTAAAATGTACAAAAAGTTAATAAAATTCCAAACTCCCAGTGGTATTTTTATTTGGTTGCATTTTATATAACACGTCAGGTCCACACATGATCACTGAAGAGACTGATAAGACATTTAGGTAATATTGAGTATTAAGTTTTAGGTTCATACCTTTAACGAGCATTTTGTAAATGTTATACAAAAAGAATAATTTTTGATACTGTTTCAGTAAGCTGCATTTTTGGTTCTCTGGCAGGCCAGTCAAGGACATACTCTTTATTTAAAGCCATGTGGTTATTGCAGGGAGGATAATAACTATAGTCTTACCAAGGGGATAGCATTACCCTCCCCTATGTATATATCCATTCATCTATCTTATTTTAAAATATACTTTTCATCAAGGCTTTACATGGGTGGCACAGTGGCTAAGTGGGTAGTGCTGTCACCTAACAACAAGAAGGTCCTAGGTTTGAACCCCAGATGGGAGTTTGCATTTTTTTTTTCCGTGTAAGGAACCAACTAGATCACCTGGAGGAAAACCCTTCACAGTCCAAAAACAAGTGAGGTGAATTGGCGATCCGAAATTATCCATGATTGTGTTCATTATAAAATGTGTACTGATGAAACTTGTGTAATGAATAACCGTTTTTTGTCATGAATGTAACTAGGAGTGTAAAACAATTAAATCATAACTTTACACACATGCTAGTCACCCATATTATGAGTACTGAGGCATTCCATCACGCTACCCATTCACCCTTTCACAGTTATGCTGGCTCAGTCCCAACTTCTTTGCAGGCATTATATTTAAAATCTGGAATAAGATTACATTTTTTTTTACCCACTTTTTTTAAACAAGATAATTTTAGGATTTTAAAGCTTTAATTTATATGCACACAAATGTAATGAGACCACTGCACATTTTATTCCAAATCGAAACATCAATTAAAATTTATCAAATTTATTACTTTACAGAAAGTGGGGGTTTTTTTTAAGAAATGTAAGGCTGTTCAATGAAATATCAGTGTCTGAAATTTTCTTTGCAAACTCAAACATTTACGGTTTTAACTGAAAAATGCTAAAATATTTAGATTTTTATTATTACTAAACTAAATTGTATGAACACGGTGTCTGAGAATTTTTTTCATATCAGTGTTTCATGTATTCGACGAGCTTGTGGATGTTTGGAGTACATTTCACAATTCCTCTGCATGTCTTGGTTTGGCCTCAGAAACATCATTTCAGAGTTCACAAGTCTTTTGGATTAAGGTCTAAAATGGTATGTATGGTTACTGTGTTTAATGTGTTTTTGGAGTAATTTCACAGGTATTTCCTCTTCAGCATGAGGTAACATGATCACCTCAAGTATTTTATATATTTAAACTGATCCATGATCCCTGGTATGACAAATGGGCCTGGCATCATACTATGTGAAACACCCCTTATGTCGTTTTATTGTCTTCCCACAAATATGGCTTACATTTAGTGTTCGGGGCCCTGTCTGCGGCCACTGAGGCACTAGATCCATTTCACTTTGTCAGTCAAATTTTAACTTAACTTTAGTTATTCATGAATCTTTCTTGAAGTGATCAGTTGTTGCCTTGTTGGTTGTTCTGCAATCTATTTTATCTATACTTCACAATTTCTGTGTTTTTCAGGGTTTTTTTGCCATTTCAAAGCAAGTGCCCTTGAACAAGGCACCTAATCTTTAACTGCTCCCCGGGTGTCGTGGTTAGGGCTGGCTACTGTTACGGCCATGTATGCTCACTGTTCCCTGGTGTTCACTAGTGTGTATATGTGTGTTTCACGGCATGGATTGGGTTAAAATGCAGAGGATGAATTCCACTGAACAGTGAGAGTATTCTAAAAAATGGTTCTAGCCTTCTAATCATAATTCAACCTAATATGGGGTTCAAAGAATTGAATTATGTGAAAACAAACGAAAACAAACGAAAGACATCTAGAAAAAGGTGCTCAAAAAGATGAAGCATAAGCAAGATCTGAGACCACCACACAAGCACGTGTAAATAATAGAAGAAGAAAAAACAGTAGGATATTAAACATAAATATTTATTTTTGTTAACATAATCAATACACATCTAATCAAATTGCATAAATAAATGAAAATAGACAAGAACGAGGCCATATAACATGTAAATTTTGCACCAAAGAGCATCCAAGCATAAACCATATCTTACAACAAGGGCACTTTTATCATCCAGGGCAAAATAGCAGCACCACTAGAGCATTAGATTATTTATCTGTATATGTGCTTGCCACCATACTTGGGAAATTTTGTTTGCTGAATGAATATGTGTCTTAATTTCTTAATCCTGATCATAAATGAAAGGTTCCCTGATAGATATATGGATATTAAATATGCTATTTGTGATCGTTATGGTTTTCAAATGCTTTTTCTCCCGATTTGCATGTAACTGCTCTCCTCTTCTCATTCATATTATGTATTTGGAGAGCCTTGACAGCAAGGTAGTGTGTTAGCTCTTGGTACTAACAATAGCAATCGAGTGGCATAAGGTATGAAAACCCACTACCTTTAGATCCGGGCTTCAAAATCTTGCATGTCATTGGTCAACTGTCTGGACAGACATGAATGACTAAGCTAGGAGAAATTAAAACAATTGTAAAATAATAATAAAAAAATGTATGTATGATTTATTTTAGTATCAGAAACTTAAGGCTGCAGAGCATTACATTATTTTAAATACAACAACAACAAAGACGATCTGATTATATTGTAACCATATGGGAGATGAAAACATATTGCCTAAATGAAATAATAAATCATTAAAAAGAAATACTCTCAGGAATTGTCAGCTAAGCCTGTTAACTGGACTATAGTAGTATTAATCATAATACTATTTGGGGTGTGTAACAAACATGCAAACCATTTCAAATACACAATTGTTTACACAATTGAGTTTAATTCACCAAAAAAATACACAAAAAAGAAAAAAAAACACCCTAAATAAAAGATTTTTATGGCTGTTGATACTTCTGCTGGTCTATTTAAATTAATCCAAATGCATATGGGTGGTAACTAGAAAAAGAGCAAAAACAAATATTAATTAATGTCTAATTATATGTATTGTTTCTCTTCCATAAAAAGTACAAATACTGTTATTAGTACAAAATACAGCCAGATCCTTAATTTAAAACTAATTTTAAAATGTTGCTTTACCTTGTTTGGGAGCATTGACATAGTCTGAACTGCCCTGCCCATCACTGCTGGAGCTTTGAAAGGAGCCAACTGCAAGCAAAAAACTTGTTAAGTTTAGTCTAATCACAGCTGTGTTGGCTTTCAAATAGTAATTTTGTTTGGTTTTAATTTATTACATGTGGTTATAATGGACATTGTCAAACAAAATATTTAATAAGTTTTCCTTAAAGAGTTTTTGTTGTGGACTAAAATGCATAAATAAAGGTTAGAATGTAGGTTTGAAAGTGTAGCCACCCATTGACTTACCAGGAGTTTCTTCCTTGACATTTATGTATTGTTGACTATCTGTAAAAACAAACATGAGAACATATTAGGGTAAGCTGCAGTCTGGTAAGTGACAAATCTAAATAACTGTCAGCCTTACCTGAATCATCGCCATCATCGCCATTATTGTCATTGGTTTCAATATTCTGATAACTTTGTCCTTTGCACAAAACAAACAAACGAACAAAAGAATCGACAAGATATAACAACATTACTACATTTAGTAATGATAATTTAAGCCTAAGTTCAACAGTTAGAATGTACAAAAGTTACTAACATCCTGTCAAACATCTGACTTTGCTTGTTATTACCAACACTCATAAACTTAAAATTGTTACCAATTAAACATACACACATAAATGTAAGAAACAATACCAATACTCAAGTCTTTTATTTGAATTTTAAATATTACAGAATATCCTAAATAAAATTATAATTTTTAATCAACATTTGCTTTGTTTCTCCTAAACTAGATTGAATAACTGTTAGGTTTGGGATTCAATAAATCCAAAAATAAAATCAATGCTCCCAAACATCTTCCAACTTATTTTCAACCCACCTGAATTTAAAGAAGAAGCAAGGTTCAGCTGGGAGCCATTGTGGTCATCTGGCAACACATCCCTAAAACAGCAAGAAGAGACCAGCTAAGGTAACGCTCATAATGGAAAAGAAAAAAGTGTTTGGCTTACACAACTGTGTTTTAAGTTTTTTTTTATCACATTGTAATGCCATTTTATACTTGACACATTTGGTACCAGGGGCTGGTAATCTGTGCATTAAATTATAATGTTATATAAAAATATATGCAATTAATATTTATTTTATCAATTAATTATAAATAATATTTAATATAAATGAATGTGTAAATTTGTACATTGTCAACATTTAGTTTGGTGCGCATATTGTATTTTTTTGTAAATTGTAGAACGCTAACAACAGCCAAAAACTAATTCCTTTTAGTGAATAAATTAGCTTCATTCACCACAACATGAATGAAGCTAATCCTGATTCTGAAAAGATACTGATAATGTCAATAGATTATGTAAAATTAAATTAAATAATTCACACCCATTGTCAGAAAGTTGTATGTTTTGAAACCTCCAACAGGACCATGACCTTTAACATACCTCAAAAAGATCAAACATGATGGGCCCTATTTTAGCGATATGTAGGCGAGCCATCAATCATGCACCTCACAGCTTGATTTTCATTGTGGCAGTGTGTCGTTACTATCTAACAGGGAATAGGTACATCTTTGCGTAGCTCGAAATATGTCATGTTCTAAGTTTCTTAATTAATCATTGGTGGGCAATAAACCAATCAGCATACCATTCCCTTTTAAGTGCAAGGGTATGGTCTGATGCAAAGACTTCTGTACACAACAAAATGGCGAATGGGAAGTCCACCTCTAATTGTTTTCGGTGTGGAATGACGATGTAAAAGGCGGGTGTCAACTACATGCGAAAACCTACTCTCCAGGAAAAGCAGGAAGCCCTGCTTACAATAGCATATTAGGGCCACTTTTACTTTGAGATTAAAGTAGTAATTAAACGGCCAACGCATTCCTTCATGTTAAAATGAGAGATGTTCATGATTCACTGACTGTGGAAACTTTACACTGGACCTCAAGCAACTCTCCTCTCTTCCTCCAGACTCTGCTTTATTAACAAAAGCACACTGACATGAAGCGCTCATCTGACAACTCACCGAGCAGTGCAGTTACACCGTTACAATAACTATGCTGCACGGTCACGGTAAATTTGAAAAAGATGACACAAACCGCAAAGTCCCCGGGGAATCCCCGTGAATTGAACCTGTGACCGTGTGAACAAGTATCTCATTTTAACTTTATTATTATTCAGTTTACAATCAATGGGTACATTTTAATGTGCTGAATTTAACAAACAGCACCCACACGTTCCCCAGAGGATGTGTTGTTATTAAATCCGTTACATTTTTGCACAATTATTTGAGATATATGGGTTGAGATATAAACGGTGGCTCAGTGGTTAAGAAGGTCTCGGGCTCAATCCCCAGGTGGGGCAGTCTGGTCCCTTTTTGGGTGGAGTGTGCATGTTCTCCCTGTGTCCCTGTGGGAGCTCTGTGGGGTTATCCCACAGTCGAAAGACATGCAAATGAGGTGAACTATAGGGATAAAAAATACCCATGACTGTGTGTTGAAAAATACCCATGACTTATGAACTGATAAACTTTATAACGAGTACCATTAATGTAATCGAAGATACAGACCCCGCAACAATACGGATAAGATACATATCCCACCCCTATGTTTAATAAGATACAGACCCATCGGAATGCGCTACCTTTACGGATACACCCATCCGAATGTGCTACTCCTATTTATAGTAAGATACATATAGTCTGGTTTCTATTTCAAATAAGAATGAATTGATAAATTGTAAATATTTTGTACGGGAATACATTTGAAAAAGGTAGGAGAAATCTGTGCTACAGTATGCAAATTTGACTGCAAATGATTTTGAGAAACATTTTCTGCTTTCTGTAGAAAGAGTAATGGACGATTTAGCTATGATTAGTTCTGATATAAGGTGTTCTGTTGATTTGTCCTACTGAGCATGAATGTGCTCAAATTAGCTATACTTTACTGAATACTGTTTATCTAATGATGTGTATTACGGTTTAATTTAACTACATTTAACAAATCACACCCACACGTTCTCCAGAGGGTGTGTTGTTATTAAATCCGTTAAAAAATTTACACGATTATTTGAGATATATGGGTTGAGATATACATGGTGGCTCAGTGGTTAAGAAGGTCCCGGGCTCAATCCCCAGGCGGGGCAGTCTGGTCCCTTTCTGGGTGGAGTGTGCATGTTCTCCCTGTGTCCCTGTGGGTTTTTGCTCTCCATGTGTCCCTGTGGGAGCTCTGTGGGGTTATCCTACAATCGAAAGACATGCAAATGAGGTGCACTATAGGGATAAAAAATGCCCATGACTGTGTTTTATTTAACCTCATGAACTGATAAACCTTGTAACGAGTACTGTTCTGTAGTTAATGTAATCGAAAATACAGACCCTGCGAAAAACCCTACCCCTACATATAAGATACATATCCTACCCCTACGGATAAGATACATATCCCACCCCTATGTTTAATAAGATACAGACCCATCAGAATGTGCCACCATTACATCATAGTAATATACAGACCAATCGAAATATCCTACCTATCAGTCGAAATATCCTACCTCTACAGATAGTGAGATACACCCATCCGTATGTGCTACTCCTGTTTATAGTAAGATACATATAGTCTGGTTTCAATTTCATATAAGAATGGATAGATAAAACTTAAATATTTTGTACGGGAATACATTTTAAAAAGGTAGGAGAAATCTGAGCTACGATAAGAAGTTTTTATAGGGTAGGAGAAATAGACAGAACAACGGATGTGGACTTTGAATAGTCTTCAAGAAGTCGTACGCCAACTTCACATTCTCTCAGAAACAGGAGGCGAACCTTAGACACTTGAAGCCATTTCGAAGTCAAACAAAAGATAACAGCAGGTCATGACAAGATAAAGATGTTTGATTGCTTCTATCTGGTTCACCAAACTGACCAATTCTCATTTAGAATGAAGTTAGGGACGCCCACTGAATTAAAATTTACGGGAGAACAAATACCATCAATAAATAAATGTAGAAATGTGTAGACATTTATATATACATGGAAAGACACCAATATTTTTTTTTTACATTTACACACCCATATATATATTTTTTACTTTTATTTATTGGTGAATTTCCATGTAAAAATAAATACATTTATTTTAAGTGTGCCCTTTTCAGGACAAAAATATATTATTTATTTATTTGTTTATTTAATTATTTATTTATTTATTCTTAAGTCATTTTTGGTCCTCAAGTAAAAGTCACAGCAACTAAAGGGTTTATATTCGGAAGGAAAAGTCACGGCGTTATAAAATAGATATTTCTAATAATAAGTTAAGCAAACCAAGAGATATCAGTTCAGGGTTTGTCATACTACATATATAGATGTAAAAATAAAAACATTTATTTTAAGTGTGCCCTTATATAAAGTTATACATTTATAATTCATAGGAATTATAAATGTATAACTTTATATAAGGGCACACTTTAAATAAATGTTTTTATTTTTACATGGAAATACACCAATAAATAAAAGTAAAAATTTTTTATGGGTGTGTAAATGTAAAAAAAATATATTGGTATCTTTCCATTGTGCAGATTTTAAGAAAGGAATTTTTGGATTGCTGGTTGGGTAGAATAAATTTACACTAGAGACTTAATTCCGTTTTGATATGACTTCTGAAGGTTTTAATCTAGATAAGGGTTTTTGGCCCTAAAATGTATAAATGGTGAATGTCAAAGTGTTTCCCATGGATTGGAAAGAAGCAGTAATTGTAAAAGGCAGGTGGCAAGTACGTTTGATAGCCTACTCTACAAGGACATAAGGAACCTAAACCTCCCCTTTTCAAGAACCCTTGGCTTAAGCAGTCCTCAGAAGGAGAGGGTGTCATCTTAATTGGACAGAACACCAGGATAGAGAAAGAGCTTCTGCTGCAGACCCAAATGTGCTGTCATAATCTTTCCAGAGCTCAGCTACTTTTACTAATGCTTTTTTGTAATCAATAAACCTCCTCGAACTGGGTATCTTTTCTAATGTGTGAGACTTCTCAATTATTGAATGACACAATAATTGGTGACCGTTGTGTCATTCAATGAGAAGTCATTTGAATTGAGGTGAAGGTCAAGGACCGTGAACTGGATGATTTCCAACAAGTCACAAGGCCAGCCAAAATAAAAAGGTGAGTAGAAAACCTATTGTCTTACTGAATTTCTGGATAGTTAGAATATACAGGTACTGGTCATAAAATTACAATATCATGAAAAAGTTGAAAAGTTTCAGTAATTCCATTAAAAATGTGAAACTTGTATATTATATTCATTCATTACACACATACTGATATGTTTAAAATGTTTTTTTATTTTTTATTATTATATCTGACAACTAATGAAAATCCCAAATTCAGTATCTCAGAAAATTTGAATAATACTTAATACCAAGACATAAACGGATTTTTTAGAAATGAAAATGAAAAGTATGAACCTGAAAAGTATGAGCAATACAGCACTCAATATTTAGTTGGGGCTCCTTTGGGCTGGATTACTGCAGCAATACGGCGTGGCATGGAGTCGATGGCACTGCTCACATGTTATGAGAGCCCAGGTTTCTATGATAGTGGCATTCAGCTGTTATGAATACCCTGGTCTGGCGTATCGCATCTTCATCCTAACAATTCCCCATAGATTTTCTATTTTTTTCTTAATTGGAATTTTAAGAACAGGGATACCATGGTCCTTAAACCAGGTACTGATAGTTTTGGCACTAAGCGCAGATGCCAAATCCTGTTGGAAAATGAAATCTGCATCTACACAAAGTTGGTCAGCAACAGGAAGCATGAAGTGCTCTAAAACTTCCATGTAGATGGCTGCATTGACCTTGGACCTCAGAAAACACAATGGACCAACACCAGCAGATGACATGGCTCCCCAAACCATTACTGACTGTGGAAACTTTACACTGGACCTCAAGCAACGTGGACCACTCAGCAGAAGTCCAGTCCTTTTTGTCTTTAGCCCAGACGAAACGTTTCTGACACTGTCTCTTGTTCAAGAGTGGCTTGACACAAGGAATGCGACAGCTGAAACCCATGTCTTGCACATATGTGCATGGTGGTTCTTGAAGCACTGATTCCAGCTGCAATCCACTCTATGTGAATCTCCCCCACATTTTTGAATAGGTTTTGTTTCACAATCCTCTCCAGGGTGGTTGTATACTTTTTTCTATACAAGAGAGGCGCTCTATTAACGTGCTTGGACACAAAGATGTCAATGGTTGTCTTTTGGACAACTGTGAAGTCAGCAGTCTTCCCCATGATTGTGTAGCCTACAGATTTAAACTGAGAGACCATTTAAAGGCCTTTGCAGGTGTTTTGATTTTTCTAATTAGCTGATTACAGTGTGGCACCAGGTTTCTTCAATATTGAACCTTTTCACAATATTCTAATTTTCTGAGATTCTGAATTTTCATTAGTTGTCAGTTATAATCATCAAAATTTAAATAAATAAACATTTGAAATATATCAGTCTGTAATGAATGAATGCAAAATGATCAAACATAATATATGGAAAAATGATGTAATACCTAAGGCGATAGGGTTATTACATTTTCTCATAGGATTTTATGTGCTTGAACTGTATTACATGTCTTATTTGTTGTGTTATATGGCATGCTGCAAAATAAAAGAATACAAGGAGAAAATAAAGACTACTGAATTAATTAAGTGTGAATCTCTCTCTCTCTCTCTATCTCATTCTACATTAAAAAAATGTCATTATACCAGACAAAAATCGAAACCCAACGTTTTCGTCCAATGTACCTAATTAAATCAGGAGAAAGGAGTTTATAGAAATTACAAGTTTGTTCTTACAGGTAGTCTGGATAGTCGGAATTCTTTTCAGGTGGCTGCTCATAGCTGCTTCCAGTCTTATCCACTTGGGACACAGAATAAAAACAATCTTTGAAATTATTATGAATTATCCATCCATCACACACACACACACACACACACACACACACACACACACACACACACACACACACACACACACACACAAAAAAAAA
>JAYDZG010000023.1:7484642-7501183 GCA_034509265.1 Microcambeva bendego
AACTCTGTCTAAGGCTGTGTGGAGTACAGACTCTAAGTTTTGAGTTGCCTGATCTAGATCTTTAGGTTCTAACGGTACCGTTAGTAATTCTGGTAAGTTGTTTAAGAATGCTGCTGCAGTTGCAGCTTTTTACTGTTCCTCTCACCTGCGAATGTGTTGAGACAAAAATCCCACCATTTAAATTTCAATTCCTTGTTGTCCGACTGCTGTCCGCTAAATCTAATGGGGCGTGATTTTATTCTGCAAGCTGAATATCAGATTATTCAGCTCTCGGGAGGGTGTTTCAGTAGCCCCAAGTAAGGCACCCAGTATTTTGTTTGTGATGAAGTTAGTATATTAATTCATGTTTATGAATGACAGCTGTGCATGGACCAATCATCTGCTGTCTGTTAGTCACTCAAGGAATGGTCCAAAGCTTGTGTGTCTTCTTTCATTTGCTGGATAAGTTTTATTGGGATGAGCATCGATGTGCTGTGAGTGTCTGTTTGAGTGATCAATTGGCGGAGTTGCACCAAATTTCTTAAGGTGATCCACACGTTTCTCTGGCAAAATCTTATGAACGGCAGGATTTGGGTCTTAACTCTCTCACAGACTGGGAATGGATCCCAGGCATGGGAGTCTGTTTCAGCGGGAGCACACACACATTTTACACTCTGGTAGCTACTTCCTGTTCTGTGGTCCACGGCTGCACTGCGACACACACACAGAACAAACACAGTGCCCATGGGTATGACCGAGGATGACCCCCATCTGGCTGAGGTGCCTAAAGCCTTGTGGGCTAAAAATAAATATTGTGAACCAGTCGTAATTATGCCAAGGTCCCATTACAGACCCAGAAAGGCCCAATACCCATTGAAGCCTGAAGCCATCGCAGGTATCACCCGAGTTTTGCAAGAATTGTTTAAAGCAGATGTCATCATTCCCTGTCCAGACAGTTCCTGCAGAACCACAATTTTCCCAGTCCGCAAGTCAACAAACTCAGGAGACTTCTCACAGTTGTGGTGTTTTGTTCAATATCTGAAAGCGGTGAATGATGCGGTCGTCTCACGAGCTCCAAATGTACCCAATCCATACACAATTCTATCTCAGATCCCGCCAGACTGTGTGTGGTCGACCTTGCACACACATTTTGAGCATTCCAGTCCATGAGAACAGCCAGTACAGATTTGCCTTTTGTGTCAAGGACGACAGTACACTTTTACAAGACTTTGTCAAGGTTCCTGTGACTCATCTAATATCTATAATCAGGTTTTAAAGGACAGTTTGGACTCACTGACTCTGACTGATGACTGTCCGGTTGCTTCTCCAATGAAAACTTAATGTGAAAAAGACACAATAGCTCTTCTGTGTCATCTGGCTGATGAAGCCCACAAAGCAAGTTGGCCATTAGCATTGGCCATTAGCAGAAGAGAAGCAATACCAAACATCCCAGAACCAGTCACTGAACGACAATTAAATGTGTCAATTAAATTAAAAATGTCATTTTTAGGCATGTGGTCATATTGCAGATAATTAATTCCAAATTATGGTGAAATGGAAGCGCCACTTTCTGTGATAGCACACGTGTAAGGCCTGAATGCCCACAGCCCGGTAACAAATAATTCCTTACAAACAATTCCCACTTTGGGAATTCCTGATCAGAACAAACCATTTACTAAGATTGTCGATGAAAAGGGAGGTTTCATGACTTCTGTTCTGCTTCAATCCCATGGCTCTGGGTTTAGACTTGTAGCTTATTATTCCTGTAAAATTCCTGTAGCATCTCACAACATTGTGGGGTTTTCTGAATTAACCTTGCTTGTTCCTCATGCCATTAGAACAACTATTGTTAGAACAATCCACCCCAAATCTTTTTGCCACCTGGTGGAAAAGATACAATGCCACATTGCTTAACATGCCGACTGTTTCTGTCAAACGCTACACTGTTGTTATGCCTTCCTCACTTCTTCCTACAGAGCAGGACGGAACTCCACATGACTGCTGTGCGGCTGTTAACCAAATCTGTTTGCCTAAACCAGATTTAACAGACATTCCTATTTCCAATCCAGACCTTTAGCTGTTTATGGATGGTTCAGCCTCCAGGAGTTCAGACACAGGTCAAAACACGGTGGGTTATTCTGTGGTTGACTCCCATGGACTCACTTAGATCCTATCCTTTACCAAGTCACCTTTCAGCTCAGGCAGCTTAACTTGTTGCATTAACAGAAGCATGTAGACTTGCTGAGGGTAAGTCTGTTAACATCTACACTTATAGTAGATATGCATTTGGTGTATTACATTACTTTGGAGCACTATGAAAACATAGGGGTTTCCTGACATTCACTGGCAAACCCAAACACCACCATGGCCTGATTTCTGACCTGCTGGAGGCTGTTCTGTTGCCAAGACGGGTCTCTGTCATGAAATGTGAGGCACACACTAACCAAAATGATTTTGTCTCTAACGGTAATAGACACTGCTGCTAAAAATGCTGCTACAATTTAACTTCCTTAAACTGCACACTCAGACTACACACACTCGCACAATGAGACAGCAGCCTAACACAGACAAGCCTGACAGTTTACAAATGCTCAGTTTGCTCCCTTCACAAAAACAGCCTTTATACTTTCCAGACAATGACTGGCAGTTGAAAAGGATTGCATGGCAGACAAAAGATCACACCTTGTGGAAATCAGCAGGCTGTAGCATTACTGATGGAATTTGGTATGGGCTTAACAAAAACTTTTTCACACACTTTGCTAAATTGTCACATGGATTGGATCAAGTGGCAAAGGGAGGTATGACCTCAAGTCGGAAATTATCCCAAGGGGGGTATACCTGAGCATATATAATCCGACAACGGCTCACCCTTCGTGAACAAAGCAATTCAGTCCCTTTCAGAATTCATGGGGTTCGATTTGAAACAGCATTGTGCTTACCATACCTCCAGTGGGGAAGCAGTTGAGCATGAGAATGGCACTCTGAAAAACAAATTGGCAAAATGTTGTGAGAAAACTTATCTAGGATTGGTAAAAGCGCTACCCTTGGTCTTATGAGAACACGAATCAGGGGAGGGGCGCATTTTAGCCATTTTGAAATTTGTTTGGAAGACCTCCCACTACGGGAATAGGGGCAAAAAACCCATCCTCAGAGATGACCAACCTCTGTGATCATGTAATGTTTGTCCTATTCTATGCAACTCTCTTTTATACACTCTAATGTTCACAGGAAGGTTAAGGTAGCAAAGAGTGCTGTAAAAGAATCTCCAAAGAAGAACAACTACCAGCAGGGAAACCCCACCGCCTTTGGTTGAAAAAGACCACTTACAAAGGGGAGGGTCACCAATAAGGTCCTAATCTCAAACATGGTGAAGAAACCAACCTGACTTTAGGCATTAGGTGGGAGTATCTGAACCCTTGAAGCAGCATCATGCCTTTCAACCCACCTGGCGATGCACCTATCCAGCCGTGGAGAAGTATGGGGTTCCAGGCATGCAAAGAGACAGGACAATGTGCTGTGCTATCTGATGGACAGAGATTCATCTACTATCTCATCACGAAAGATCATGTGGGACTGAAGTCGTGCTATTCTAATCTGAGATTGAGTTTGTACGATATTAAAAAGCATTGCCTTGAAAATAATGGTACAGATGTGTGTATCCCTAAACAACTAGGTTGCAATTTGAAAATAATGTTTTTTTTTCTGGCCATGTGTGAAATCGATTTTGAATGAGGTTTTTGATGATAAGAAGCTTAAGTTGATGTGTATCAAGATGAATATGAGTGAGATATGAGAACATGCATATAATGATGTGTTTCTGAAAACCCATTCAGGAAAAGTAATACATTGATGACATAATGCATTTCATAATTCCACCTCAGTTATTCAGCTTAGCTAGGTTACAATTCCTACTATATTTACTCACAAGCTATTTACCATTAATTTTTTTTTTATTTTAGGTTGTCCAAAAAGGACAAAAGTGAGGGAATGTATGGGAAATTTTAATGCATGCCTATACTCACTACTGCACCCACTATATGGGAAAATTCAGTCCTTTTTGTTAATCCTATTATTACAATTTATGTGCCGTTCTCTTTGAGTTATTGCATATGCAATGTGTATGTTTTTAATACAACACATATGTTTATTGTTACTAACTGGGGTAAAGATGCTGACATATTTAATGAGAAAGTTTAAGACTGTATGTTAGTAGACCTATAAATTCTAAATGTATGTGCGAGGCTTTGACATTTTGATGACCTGGGTTCCTCAATTTCCTGCAGATTAGGGACTTTCACTGTTTGGAAATGTCTTGAAATAAACTTAGATATGGTTAATTTGCAACTTCTGAAACCATCCAGATAGGGTTTCTCGAGAGGAAGAAGTAAATCACATGGTCTGGAGGGACTTGAGGGTAAGTTAACCAAATTAGGGGACTGCTAAAAAAAAAAAAAAGAAGATTCACGAACAACCAGAAACCATGCTACCAAGGTTTTGCTGTCTTTGCACTTCCTTGGGGTATGCTGTCCATCTTGGGTTAATTGAGCATTGTCTCTAGGGAGGAAAGTGTCCAGTTGCAACTTCATTTTCTTTTATTCTAATAAATTGTTAAAACTTTGCATTATCCTATTGAGTGGTCATACCCTATTGAGATGTGTTTATCTAGGTTCTGAGAATTCCTCCACAATACATACATACATACATACATGCATACATACAAGTATTTCTCAATTTCTTCCATTTTGTTGCAAATTTGTTTTGGCAAAAAGATTTTAATACCCCCAGGGACCCATACATACATATACATACACCAATATTCTATCCCAAATCATTGCTCAGTTCCCTCATTGGAATTCTGTTCCTTCAATATTGCCATGTCGCCATTCATCTGGACCATCCACCACACAATAAAACTATTTGAAATTTTAATGTTTTCTGATAAGCTGGCTTTATCAGATCCTATTTGCCTTTGATTTATATCCCTATTACACTTTGATGATCTTTCTTTTTAGTTTTTTTATGAAATAAGGTTTTCTGTATTTTGCAAGACATTAATCTATTTCATAATTCTCATGATTAGAAAGGTATTTTCTCCTGTCCATTTTGCATGAAACATATGCTTAATAATGGGTAGCAGTCTCTTTGGTCGATGGTCATAAAATTAATAAATTAACAATCCTTGATACTAGATGTATATATAAGAAAAACCTTCACGTGGCTTTCTGCTTAGAGTTACCACTACTACATTTAGAAAAAAACAGTTGCACAAAGCTTTGACAGTACTGTTTGCATTTCATAACTGTGAGAATAATTTGCAATGTAGTGAAAAAATAAGTGAATTTATCTGCTTCCTATCAACAGGAAATCACAGAAACTGAACGCAAAATAATGCTCATCAAAAGAAAGACAGAGTAAGCACTGGAAAGATTGGTAAGAACAGCAAAATAAATCATTCAGCAGCAAGACAATTAGGAATCTTAACATGATTGGGCTACTACTCAAATCTGAAATAAACCCAGAGGAAGGACCACTATGAAGATGGGTTGGCTGTTTTGACAGCAAGATCTAGTAAAATACTTGTTCTTAAAACATACGAACTAACTAAGTTAGTGTGTATTATCAGAATTTTAACTAAAAGAGATCACACACACAAATTCACGCAAACATTCTCGGAATGAAGCTTAATTTAATTTTCGAAAAACTTAAGCACACACTAAACCTAAACATTATAGTATTACTGCAAAACATTGCATAGAAACATCAATGGTAAATAAAAAAGGAATTAATTTTAAAAATGAACACATTTTGGAAATCTCTAAATAGTCTTTAAGCTAAATTATTTGGAACATTGTAGCAGTTTTATTACTGAAGAATAACATTTGAACCTTATAAGCCAGATTGTATACAAAATGTAGTGCAGTCTTTGCCCCCCAATTTACTAAATGCTAAAAGAGCTAAATTGTGACAGGTTTGGGTCATGAAATTTGGTCAAAAATTGTTATTAATATTTGAGGACTGTAAATGAATGCTCTATTGCTTATACACTACCAATGTGTATTTAACCCAATAATTTTGTTTAGTTCCAAACAATTTGAGCTTTGTAGTTGTTTTAAAGCAACAATAGCCTTGTTTAATATTTAGCTGCTTCAAATTGGTAAAAAATTCAAATGATGTTTTTTAGTTCTGTGCCTCAATCGTAGAAAATTACTTTGTTGACAGTTTAAAAAAATAATAAAATCCCCATTTATGCTGGGTTTAAAACACACTCTGTGCTTTTCAAATAATAGGAAAAGAAGTGTTTAGGGACACATGTACCCGATCAGCTACTTCCCAGAAGTCTTTTGCATTCTTCAATGGAAGTTAACCAAAAGCTGAATGAGGACATGGGACAGGGTATGTCCTTACAGAATTGCAATGTTCCCCACACTTTCATAATGTTTCATGTCTATATGTTCCAAAGTGACATATTTGTTCAGATAAAATTATGGTTAATAAATTATTCTAAAAATCCAAGGTGACTAACGAAATTCAATTTAAGTTCCTTTAGTGACTACTTATCCCCACATTACACCTGGACTGGTCATTTGATAATCGTCCTTCTACTTCATCAAGTAAGACTGATAATTCCCAGATTGCAACCATTTTACATCTTCAGATTAAAACACTAGACACTGGCACCTTGGTCGACCTTCCTCTTTTAGGAACAATAATTGGTGCATCATCTAAAGAAAACACAGATAAACATAGACAAATATATGATTAATTTGTGAGGGTTACCAGTGAGCTATCTATCTGTTATCTGCTATTTACTATCTACAGTCCCCTCCAAATGTATTGGAACAGTGATACCAATTCCCTTATTTTAAATGTAGACAAAATATGCACATGAGATAAAAGATCAACAAATTAGCTTTTATTTCCAGGTATTTACATCTGGATCTGATACACAGTTCAGAAGATAGCACCTTTTTTCTGAATCCACCCATTTTACTTGTGAGCAAAAGTATAGGAACATGTGACTGTCAGTCAAGTTTGTTGCCCAGGTGTGTCCTTTTGTATTGATTTTTCAGACAACAAATAGCGCTGAATGTCTACACTAAGTTTCAGATTTGGAATTTGCCTGTGCAGACAAATATTAAAACCAGAGAGCTGTCTATGGGTGAAAAAAGCTATTGTTAAGCTGAGAGAAGATGAAAAATCAATCAGAGCCATTGCACAAATATTGGCCATAGCCAGTACAAGCGTTTGGAATGTCCTGAAGAAGAAAGTCACCACTGGTGTACAGATGTTACAGATGTCCGTCAGGAATACCAAGGAAAAAGACAGCAGATTACGAGAGAAAAAAAATTGTGTGCTGTAGAAAACACTAAAACACATTGGACTGATGAGACAAAAATTAACCTTTACCAATGTGATTGAAAGGCTAAAGTTTGGAAAAAAAGGATCTGCTCATGATTCCAAACATACAAGCTCAACTGTAAAAGACAGAACTTCTTCTGGTAGGTTCATTGATCTTCACTGATGATGCCATGCATTATAGCAGCAGTATAATGAACTCAGAAGTCTATTGAAACATGTTGTTTGTCAATTTCAAGAAATACTAAACTAAACTGATTTGGAGATCCTTCATCTAGCAGCAAGATAATGAGCCAAAACACACTGCTACAAAACACAAAACTACAAAGGAATTTATACAGGGCGTGAAGTGGAAGGTGGGCATAGTCAATCTCTAGACTTAAATCGTACAGCACATGCTTATTACCTCCTAAACACCAACTGAAAGAAGCTGCAGCGAATGTATGGACAAGCATCACAAAAGAAAGCTAAAATTTAGTAATGTCAGCGGCTGACAAACTTGATGCAGTTATTACATGCAAAAAGTTGGCAACTAAATAGGACATCTTATGTACTTTAATCTATTTCAAGTTTATCTGTTCCAATACTTTTGCTGACAAGTGAAATTGGGAGGGTTCAAACAAAAGGTGCTATCTTCTGAACTGTGTATCAGATCCAGATGTAAATACAAGCTAAAATGTTGATATTTTATCTGCTTCTTTTAATGTCAACCCCAAATATTTGTAGTCTACGGCTAAAATAAGGGAAATAAACCTCACGGTTCCAATACTTTTGGAGGGGACTGTATCTGTAATGAAATGTAATTTGGTAGAAGTATCATATAAAAAGGTAAATGTGTTCTAAATTCCATAAATTAATTAAAGTTGAATTAATGTTAATTAATTGTTTAATTAGAAATTCCATTTTTCACAATAACTGGCTTTTTGGTTAAAACCTTGCCCTAAAACTTCTCAAGTTGCTGACTGGGGCTTGTGACTTCTCTGGCATGAATGTAATTGACAATAAGGCAATTGACAATAAAGTTTTACATGATGTAGTTTACAGTAGATTAATCAATTAAAACTAAAAAAAACAAAAAAAACTAGTCGCTTACCAGATGGAACATAATTTTCTGCATTGGATCGGTCTTTGTCTATAAAGAGGGCTGTGGCAAGAAAAAAGGCTCCCCCTGCCACTGCCACAAATGAACACAGCAGCAGAGATATCTGTAGTGAGCGGAACTGCCACATATAAGAGTTGGTCAGTTTTAAAGAGTCAGATACCTATCAGAGGAAAAAAAAATCCATCAAAATTAAAATTCATTATAGTAAATCTCTTGTCAATTCATTCAGTAAGTTGGTTGTGTTTAACAGCATAGTCCGGTAACACCTACTGTGTAAAAAGGAAGACCCTGAAAATCAGATGTAGTACAAACTTAACTTAAATATCTTTGGCTTACTTATATTTGATTAGTAACGGTTTGCTTTCTGACGGTTTTCTTGAAAACATATTTTAGTACATATAGTTTAAATGGTTTCAATACAAGGTTAAATTTTGCTGTGTGCTTTATATCAAATAAGAGAGATTTTGCCATTTGATGGTCAAGAGGGCAAAAATGAATGTTTGAATCATCCCTGTTCATTTAAGGTGGCGAGAAGGAGCATATCCTGAGTAACAGGATTTGTTGTTCTTTATGTATCATTGCCCAAAATAGGGCAGTGGCAAGTAGCATGTGCTGGTTGGAATATAGAAAAACGTCATAAACAACGCACAATGAGTTTGCAATTTTTTTTTTTATTTATTTTTTTTTTTAGTTGTCTAAAATGAGTTTCTCTCACAGTCGAAAAACATCACAAGTGAGGTGAATTGGAGATACAGTTCTTCCCAAAAGTATTCACAGCGCTTCACTTTTCCACACTTTGTGCCCTACAATATTAACAACTCTGTCACGTTATGTTTCCTTTTTACGTTGACCTTTAAGAAGCATCTTACAATAGTAACAAACATACAATCCTCTATGAGGGGTGGTTGAAGAAAATATCCACAGCTAAAAGTAGCATTTCATTTGTTTACCGTTCTGCATAAAATACTTCATATTTTACACATACTCTATAAGTAGCAAAACTAGGAAATCATGGAATAAAAATCAATCAATTACTAAGCAGAAACATTTGTAACTCAAAACTGTGTCTGTGTCACATACCACTCCTATGAGGTAGGGACTTCCTGCATCACCCAAGAGGTGAGAAAGAACAATTTGGAAAGCTTCTGCCGTGGATCTCCGTGTAGGGACAACAACATACTGTACAAGATACAGAAATCATTAAAGAAATGGGTTGTAGGTATGTGGTTTTGACCTTAGATTGTGACAAATGGGGGAAAAAGAGGAAATAGCTTACCAAAAGGATGTCAGCCACAATGGCCCAGTTCATAGAGAGGAACATTTCACCAAAAAAGATAAAGATCTATTCAAACAAATAAAATACACACAAATAATATATGACATGCAGCAAATACCATTCTCTTCGTCATAAAGTGTGCATCCGATGTACTATAGATTCAATAGATGTTATAATTTATATCACTGGAAGCACTGTCTAACATAATTTATACCAAAAATATATGACTATATAATATATAAATACAAAGTATTGTACAACACACAGGTAGGTAATTTGTAGATATGTTAGTTGTTCGTACAACTGTAGATGTGTTGGGGAACATCACCTTAAAATCAGTGAACTGCTATTGGGGAATGATAGGAAGTTAAGAACCTATTCCGCAAGCAAAAACAATCATCTAACACAAGTGTTGTGTGCCTAGAGAAATTTTAAAGTTGATCCATGCACTGAAGAGTCTAACCAGATTGGTTAGTGGCATATCTCTTAATTGTCATTCTAATATGATTGATATTGGCTGGCTCTAACTCAATACTATTATCCCTAGCCCATACCTCAGTCTGAGTCCACACATGGTTGAGAAATAGCAGGAGAAGTGTGTTTAGGGAATTCATGTGATGCTAACTTACATAGGTGGCAATGGTGCTGGCCTGGGCACAGATGATGGAAAGATAGAGAAAAGGAGCAGCAAGCAGAAGTCCAGAGGCACACACAAGCGGATCAGCACGAGAAGTAATTTTCCTCAAATGCTGACTCACTGCAACACCCATCGCTACACCCAACACTCCAGTTATACATGTGATGATGCCAAAATACAGACTGGAGAAAAACAAATAATAAAATCATGAAGTTATAACTTTTGTCAGCTACGGCGGCATTGTGGCTAAGTGGGTAGGACTGATGCCTCATAGCAAGAAGGTCCTGAGTTCAATTCCCAGGTGTGACAGTCTGTAACTTTACTCCGGATGCTAGTTTCCTCCCACAATCCAAAAACATGCAAGTGAGGTGAATTGGACTGTGTTTGATATAAATTTGTGAAGTTATGAATGTTTTTAGTGTTAAATATGTTCATTTAAATGAGTTGCTTCAGTTTTCATTGACAGAAATTTCAGGAATGCTGTTACTTTGTGTTGTTCGTTTATGGTTTTTGCTGTTAAGATCATTTATCTTTCATGGTTTTAAATAGAACATTCCAGCAATCAATGTTCTATTGCAATTTGTGTTTGGCATGCTGTGCAATATCGAGCATCTTTGCCTTTTATCAGCTGTGTCCGATACCGCATCTTGTGTACACTTTCTGGTCTCAACAGTTTTTGAGGTAGGTCTTTATCTGTCCAATAATGGGATTAGCTCTGTAAAGTTTATTATTCTGTTGAGAGGCCAAGGGGCCGAGGGGCTGATATTTTTTTTGTCTCGCTTCATATAGTGGTAGGGAACTGCAGGTGAGAAACTGAATGGTATGCTGGATTATGCTGGCTGGTTTTCAGTTTAGTAACATATTGAAGGCCTAGTTTTAGATGCCTTTTCTTTATTGATGGTTCGTTTGCTTCAAATCAAAGGCTTTGCATTTGGTATGTTCTAAAAGTGACAAGGGTTAGCCATTTTCCTTGATTTGTGTATATTTAATATACTCTGCCAGGCCAACAAAAGGTTACACACTAATATTTAATTGGAACGCCTTTAGCTTTGATTACAACATGCATTCGCTGTCGAGAAATGCACGATTTTCCCCAAGATCTTGTATTGATGGTGGGAGATTTGGACCACTTTGCAAAGAATTATTTGTGAGACACTGTTGATATTTATATTGAAAATAGTAATTGGACGCTTCCTTGTGGGACCCATATTTCTTGAGTGTGTTGTAGACAGAATATTACTTTTTTTTTTTTAATTGAGAAGTCTGGTTTCTAAGACGTTGGAGATGAAATCGAGAAATCGAGTTATTTTGATTCCTGTTGCAATCTGGTACGTGGTTCTGCAGAAAAGTTTATTTCTCTGCTAGTTTGTGTGCTTGTCAATTTCATTGATGTCTAATTTTTCAGGATGTTTTTTCCTATGTCTTTCATTTTGGATATTACATAATATAGTTTTGTTGTTGGTGTGATTACTGTTTTAACACATCCAGATTTGCTTTTTAGCTGAATTAATGACTTTTCTTTGCAGTTTATTTTGAGATTATTTAGATCTGTCCATCATCGGGTATCTCTTAAAAAGCCTTTCTGCTTTTTTGTACATTTTAATTGCTTTTGTCTTTTACTTGGTTTTTATCAGTCAGTTCTTTTGGAGTGGTTTGGTTCTTTACACAGCTTTCTCACAGTCTGTCTGGCAGGCATACCAGTCAGCCGTTTTTAGCTGGGTTGTCAATTGTGATTGCATTTGTTCTGGTGTTAAACAAAACTGGAAAATGATCACTTCCACAAAGATTGTCCCAGACCTTCCATGAAAAATAAGGCAGCACTTCAGGTTTGCAAAAAGTTGTCCAGTTCATTAAGCATTAGCTGGATATTAGGCCAGCTGTATACATGAGCTTGTCATAAAATTAGAATATCATGACAAAGTTGATTTATTTCAGTAATTCCATTCTAAAAGTAAAAAAAGACCTATACAAAAGGGATTTTTAGAAATGTTGGACAATTGAAAAGTATGAACATGAAAAGTATGAGGATGTACAGCACTCAATATTTAGTTAAGGCTCCTTTGGTCTGGATTACTGCAGCAATGTGGTGTGGCATGAAGTAGATCAGTCTGTGGCACTGCTCATGTGTTATGAGAGCCCAGATTGCTCTGATAGTGGCCTTCAGCTCTTCTGAATTGTTGTGTCTAGTATATCACATCTTTCTCTTCACAATACCCAATTTTCTATGGGGTTAAGGTCAGGCGAGTTTGCCGGCCCATTAAGAACAGGGATACCAAGGTCCTTAAACCAGGTACTGATAGGTTTGGCACTGTGTGCAGGTACCAAGTCTTGTTGGAAAATGAAATCTGCATCTTCATAAAGTTGGTCAGCCGCAGGAGGCATGAAGTGCTCTAAAACTTCCTGGTAGATGACTGACAGTAGGTCACTGACAGTGGAAACTTTACAAAGGCCCTCAAGCAATGTGGATTCTGTGCCTCTCGTCTCTTCCTCCAGACTCTGGGACCTTGATTTCCAAAGGCCAGATGCTTCTGATGCGTCTGTTCAAGAGTGGCTTGACACAAGGAATGCAGCAGCTGAAATCCATGTCTTGCATACGCCTGTGCGTGGTGGTTCTTGAAGCACTGACTTCACTGAAGTCAGCAGTCTTCCCCATGATTATGTAGCCTACAGAACTAGACTGAGAGACCATTTAAAGGCATTTGCAGGTGTTTTGAGTTAATTAGCTGATTAGAGTGTGACACCAGGTATCTTCAATATTGAACCTTCCCACAATATTTTAATTTTCTGAGATACTGAATTTGGAATTTTCATTAGTTGTCAGTTATAATCATAAATAAAATTAAAAGAAATAAATATTTGAAATATATCAGTTTGTGTGTAATGAATGAATATAATTTACAAGTTTCCCTTTTTTTATTGGAATTACTGAAATACATCAACTTTTTCATGATATTCTAATTTTATGACCAGCACCTGTATATAGCAGAGAGTATTGGACTTTGCTGCTGGAATTGTTATTTGTATTTCTGTAGAGGCGGCTCAATTGCTCTTCCGAACAGCCAGAGGGGGCTGAGAACCTGTTCTATCCTGGTCCCCACAGGGTTGATGAATCTTGTGTAAGGCATAACTACCATGTGACTGTCCCAGATGTAAACAAAAGTGTAAAACGTTAAAATCCTAATCAACAAAGAGAATGCTGTAATTTATCATAATGTACATAAATAAAATATATATTTTTAAAGAATATTTTAAATTACTAAAAACAAATAGGCAATCTTTCACAAAAGTCTCGTTGAGACCTACGGGTTACAGGATCATAGCGTAGAAGTCCTGGTCATCTACTGGGACCATGCATTAGTCTGAGGGAAATAAAAACTTCCTTTGCTTTGTATTTTAAAAAAATGCTTTTATGTAGTTGTTTCTCACCTGTCCGAGGTGTCACATGGACCATGGATACAGGGCTGTTTCTCTCCTGTAAAGACTGCTGCTCTGAAGAGAAAAGCTGGTGCCCATAAAGCCAAAGAGCCTGTGACAAAGGCCACTGCCGTGAAGCCAAAGGTTGACAGAACAAAACTCTTACTGCAAAGAAAGAAATGCATGTATAGAATTGAAAACAAAAGAATGCCTTTCTTTGTCATTACACATATATATGTTCAGTACGACTAAATTATTTCTTCGCATATCCCAACTTGGGAAGCTGGGGCCAGAGCGCAGGGTCAGCCATTGCATGCCGCCCCTTGAGCAGACAGTGTTAAAAGTCTTGCTCAAGAACCCAACAGTGTCTGCATAGCAGAGTCTGGAATTGAACCCCCAATCTCTGGTTGATAGCCATTGTATGAATGCTTACATTAGATTTTTTTTTCTTGCACATGTATCTACCCCAATCTCCTTTACATATTCATACATATACATTACATACTTTATTTTGCCTTGAACAAGCTTTTTCTCCAAATGAATTTCAGACAGGATTTAGATTCCATTGAAACAGTACATGCATTTATTAGGGTACTTAAAGACTGAATAATAATAATCTCTTGTTTTTTTAGATCAGGTTAGAAGAAAAAAGTAGAAAGGCAGTTGCCCAGAGGACATTCAGTGCCTTGCAAAAGTATTGCAAAAGTGAATGAATTTAAATGGATTGTTTGAGGGTTTGCATCATTTCATTTACAGAACATGCCAACAACATTTTATATATATTTTTTTAATGTGAAGCACACAACAAATAGGAAAAAATAACAGAAAACTATTCACCCCCCTAAAGTCAGTACTTTGTTGAGCAACCTTTTGCTGCAATTACAGCTGTAAGTCACTTTGGATAAGTCTCTATGAGCTTGCCACATCTTGCCACTGGGATTTTTGCTCATTCCTCAAGGCAAAATTGCTCCTTTTTCCCCTTAAACAACTCGAGTTTTGTTTTAGCAGTATGCTTTGGGTCCTTGTCCTGTTGGAAGGTGAACCTCCGTCCCAGTCTAAAATCACTGACAGACCAAAAGTATTTATCTATCTTCCCCTCGACTTGTACCAGTTTCCCAGTCCCTGCTGCTGAAAAACATCCACATAGCAGGGATGGTGTTTTTGGGGTGATGAGATGTGTTGGTTTTTCTGCCAGACATAGCATTTTCCTTGGTTGCCGAAAAGTTAAATTTTGGTATCATCTGACCAGAGCACACCTCAGACTTTCGTCACAACACATAAGACTGTAACATTCAAAAGTTCTCAGAAGACACAGCCACTGTTAGATGATTATCTGATGGGAACGAGTTGGAATATAAGGGGGTCATTAAGGACTTTGTTGAGTTTAATGTGCTGCACATTACCACCAGAAAGACTAAGGCACTGGTGATTGACTTCCGAAAAGGGTCACTCGTGAGGATCCAGGGTTTGGACACTGACATGGTGAAGAAGTACAAGTACCTGGGAGCTCACCTCAATAACAAACTGGACTGGTCTAGCAAATCGGATACTTTGTATAGGAAGAGACAAAGTCACCTTTAACTTCCAAGTATATTGAGGTCCTTTGGAGTAGGCAGACCACTGCTTAAATGGTTTTATGACACTGTGGTAGTATCTGCCCTATTTTATGCAATGGTGTGTTAGGGAGGTGCTATCTCAGTTAGAGATAATGATAGTCAAGCCATAATTGAGCCAAGCCATCATCGACACCACTCATCCACTAAACAAGTCTGTAGGGACACAACAACAAGCTCCTTCAGCTCCAAATTCCTCCAACCATCATAGGAGAATTACCACAGGTCCGTCCTCCGTGTAGCCATTAGGGCCGATAATAATAATGTGATATGTGACTCATATATTCACATCTATAGGTATATGGTGCAATACAAATAACAAAGTGCAATATGTAAACTGTAACTGTGTTACTTCAACTACAATACAAAAATCAATGCAAAATGGAACATGGAAAATTAGTATTTGAACACCCTGCAACTTTGCAAGTTCTCCCACTTAGAAATCATGGAGGGCTCTGAAATTTTCATCTTAGGTTCATGTCCACTGTGAGAGACGTAATCAAAAAAATAAATCCGGAAATAACAATGTATGATTTTTTAATAATTTATTTGTGTGTTACTGCTGCAAATAAGTATTTGAACACCGGTGAAAATCAAGGTTAATATTTGGTACAGTAGCCTTTGTTTGCAATTACAGAGGTCAAACGTTTCCTGTAGTATTTCACCAGGTTTGCACACACTGCAGCAGGGATTTTGGTCTATTCCTCCACACAGATCTTCTCCAGATCAGACAGGTTTCTGGGCTGTCGCTGGGAAACATGGAGTTTGAGCTCCCTCCAAAGATTTTCTATAGGGTTTAGGTCTGGAGACTGGCTAGGCCACTCCAGAACCTTTGACATGCTTCTTAGGGAGCCACTCCTTGGTTATCCTGGCGGTGTGTTTTGGGTCATTGTCATGTTGGAAGACCCAGCCATCTTCAATGCTCTAACTGAGGGAACAAGGTTGTTCCCCAAAATCTCGCAATACATGGCCCCGGTCATCCTCTCCCTAAAACAGTACAGACGTCCTGTCCCATGTGCAGAAAAAAAAACCCAAAGCATGATGCTTCCACCCACTTGCTTCACAGTAGGGATGGTGTTTTTGGGATGTACTCATCATTCTTCGTCCTCCAAACACGGCAAGTGGAATTAAGACCAAAAAGTTCTATTTTGGTCTCATCTGACC
>JAYDZG010000023.1:7557639-7572925 GCA_034509265.1 Microcambeva bendego
TGCAATGCATTGCTAACGGGCCTCCCGGCCTGCGCTGTAAAGCCACTGCAGATGGTCCAGAATGCTGCGGCACGCCTTATTTTCAACCAACCAAAACGGGCACACGTCACCCCTCTGCTCATTGAGCTACACTGGCTAGCAATTGCCGCTCGTATCAAGTTCAAAGCCCTTACAATTGCCTATAAGGTGATTTCAGGCCAGGCTCCTTCCTACTTGCACTTACTCCTGAAGGCTTACGTTACTCTCCGGCCACTGTGCTCTTCCAATGAACGCCGCCTAGCTTTGCCAAACATACACACAAAGCAATCACGGCTGTTCTCCTTCCTTATACCCCGATGGTGGAATAAGTTGCAAACCACTACCAGAGCAGGGGCATCCCTCGCAATTTTCAGGAAACTCCTGAAGATCGAGCTCTTCAAAGAGCACTTACTCTCCTAACCTCTTCCTAACCTCTTTGCCAATGCAACTGTTTGGCCTCCTTCTGATCCTGCTAAATTATTTCTTTTATTTATTTCTGCTAAATTATTTCTTTTACTTACCTCAGTATCTGTTTATGTACTAAATTATTGTAAGTCGCTTTGGATAAAAGCGTCTGCTAAATGCTGTGTAATGTAATTTATAGCTTAGCAAATGGCAGCAAGAATGGAAAACGTTTGTGAAAATAACATTGTTGAAAGGTCTAAAAGTATAAAAGTAATGTGTTTGTAAGTGTACACACTTTTTTATTATAGATGACAAACATTTGTTGGCAGCACAGTGGCTTAGTGAGTAGCACTGTCGCCTCACAGCAAGAAGGTCCTGGGTTCGATCCCCGGGTGGGGCGATCTGGGTCCCTTCTGTGTGGAGTTTGCATGTTCTCCCTGTGTTCGCGTGGGTTTCCTCAGGGTATTCCGGTTTCCTACCACAGTCCAAAGACATGCTACCAGGAGACACTGAATTGTCCTGTAGGTACCTGCGATGGACTGGCGCCCCATCCAGGGTGTTACCATGTGCCTTGCGTCTGTTGAAGAGCTGGGATAGAACCCCTACCCGACCCTGATTAGGATAAGGGGTTAAAGAAAATGAACTGAACTGAAATTATGACAAATATTTGTGCTCAATTCATTTAATAATTTTCTTCTTGATAAGGTAAAAGACACTTCTAATGTAATTAGACATGAACAATTAGACACCAAAATAAAAATAACTCCAATTCTATGACTGTAAACACCTACTTCTAACACGGGAACCAAAAACAATGCATTTAAATAAATTTAATTTGTGTGCAAACTAATGGGGGTAGGGCGGCAGTCAGACTGGGATCTTCACAACAAAGTCATTTTACAGGTGTGTACCTGTAACACCAACCAACACCAACACATTTAAACATTTAAATTTGACTTTTTTTTTTTAGAAGTTCCACAGCTACACCAAAAGTTAGTTCTAGAGGTAATAAAAAGCAATAGGGTGTTGTAACAAGAATGAAAATATATAGCTGAGCAAATCATGGTAAGTTAGGCAATCATTTTAAAAGCATATATTTGTACATTTATAGACACTTTATTTATGATGATAAACATTTGTGCTCAATATATTTCATGAATTTCTTCATTTAATGTAAGACACTTCTAATGTAATTAGAGACTTTTGAAAACTCCAATTTTCTGATTCCAACAACCACCAACACACACAGAGAAAGAGAGGTTTGAAAACTATGCATTGAGCCCATACATCATCTATGAAAAGTACCATTTATTCCCTACAATAATTTTTATTTAAAAATAAAACAATTGCTTTCCAGTTTTAGCATAATGATGTTCAATTCTGTAATATGATATAAATCTTACACGGTTATCACCTTTTTGTTTCCAATTGCGGCTATATTTATTATTATTGTTGTTGTTAGTGGTGGTGGTTTTGGTGTTAGTTGCTGTTCATGCAAAATGGATCCGTTGGTAATATTAGTGCAGTCAGTTTTGTTTTGGCAAATTAAAAATGATAATCATCAGCCAACATTATCTGTGGTGGAATTGGAACATGACAGGATGTTTTTTGTGCTTTCATGTTTTTTTTCAATTGCTGATAAATAATATTATTGTAATACATTATATTTATTGCTTATAAATATAGTTTATTGTTTAATTCATTTATGGTCATTAGACCACTTATCATATTTTAAATTATAAATTGAATGTGTATTGTTTTTCTTCTCCAGCATTTAAAACAGATTTAAAAAATGATTGCATTTTTCTGCAATGAATCATTTCAATGCAGTTTTTCCTCTAAAAGAGTGGTATCCTGATACCATTCAATATGATCTAAAGTATAACAGCTATTTCTTATTAAAGACTTTTAACTTCTCAAATGACAGCTTGTTTGACATTCAGTTCATAGACATAGTTCATCCCATCATTTACAAGGTGCAGTGTCATTTAAACCGAATCTCTAACGTGTGTATATAGTGTGATGTCTGATTTATTACTACCAACAGGCTTTAAACCTACATTTTTCCAATTATGAAAAAGAACTGAACCTTGTTTACATAAACTTCACTGACAGAAGAACCTGCTGAGGAGACATCTACAAAAAAAACCTGCTAAAAAAGGGATGAAAAAAAATCAAGACTAACACCACAACTTTGACAAAACAAGCAACATTTGCCCAGGTTAAATTAATAAAACATTAGTAGTTGTTTCATATGCTGGCACAGTGGCAAAGCTATGTTGTCTTACAAGAAAGAAGGTCCTGAGTTTGATCCCCTGGTGTGGCAGTCTGGGTCCTTTCTGTGTGGAGTTTGCATGTTCTCCCAGTGTCTGAGTTGGTTTCCTCCATGTGCCTGTTTCCTCTTACAGTCCCAAAACATGCAAGTGGGGAGAATTCAGTATACATTTGTGAAGTGATGAACCCTGTGCAATTAGTAACAACTATTGCTAATGCTGTTCCATACCATCATGAATGCAACCAAAGGATAAAACATGAGCTCAATGTAATAATAAACAAACAAACGTATGCAACTTTATTTGCATGAAGAATCAATACTGCTGCAAGAACCTGGCACAATTGCATTTTCACATTAGCAGACACCTTTATCCAAAACGAATTACAGTACAGTATACTTTCTGAGCAATGGGGGTTGGGGGTCTGTGGGGGTTGTGCTTTAAGTGTCTCAGTGGCTCCTGTTTGGCCTTCCAGTGTTCTCCACCCCATGAGGCTCCCAGCAGTTCACATTTTTTCCTTTGGTTGGTTTCCCAATGTTTAATATACTTTTAAAGTAGTATACATTTAATATAGAAATCACAGTTGCGTCTGATGACTTGGATCATGCCCGTATTTGATTATTGAGGGGTAACAAATCCGTTTGTGGTTGAAGGACTGTATCCCGTTTTAAAGAAAAATTCTAGCCATATGGACAACTGATGGGCAAACTGGCAAGATTCCAGTTACGACATTATGCAAAGCTAGTGGGGTTAATTTTTACATGCGTACGTTGGAGCTAGAGTATTGACTTGGTTAACGTATGAACGAGAAATTTGTGCTGTCGTCACGACCGGAGGTGACAAATCTGTGCTGTCGTCACGACCGGAGGTGACAAATTTGTGCTGTCGTCACGACCGGAGGTGTGAACCGTCTATTGTTCAGGTTAGCTGAGCGCCGGAAGCTAGATGGCAGTAATCGAGCTATCATCATCGCACTATTGCGAAAGCGTCCTACTGAACTAGAAGAAGAATTGGACCGAGCAATATTGATTGAGCTAGCATTAAAGACCCCGATTTATAAAAATGACGAAGTTGCAGTTGTTGCAACGCGCAGTGAGCGAGCGATTGCACGCGGCGGTGGAGCAGATCATGGAGATGGTGGGAGGCACCGTGCAGGCGTATGAGGAGGAGACGCTAAGGGCGCGCACTGAGAATGAGCTGCTCAGACGTAGACTGCGATGGATGGAAGGAGAAAACCCCACCGACTGGCCAGGTACAAAACATCAGCTAGCCTAGCTTTATGTGCTTTCTCAAGTGCACACAAATTGTGCGTTAAAATTAGCATTGCTCAGTTTTCGACAGGACGAGCAGTCAGTTTATTTAGTAAATATTTCAACTATTGCAACGTTATTAAGCATTTTCTGCAGAACCGTTCTGCTGGTGCTATTTGCACCCTGGTTATAAGCAGCAGAGCACCCTGAGGTAAACAGCAATTTATACTATTTACACATAAGATTACAAATAATTTCACTTCTTTAATATTCAGAATACATAATACTTTCATAAAAAATTGTATTACTTACATTATCTACACCCATGTGTAAAATAGCAGTATACACTGACATGCCAAAAGTCTTGGTATTGGAGACAGTATCATGTTGGGTACCCCTTTAGCCTGGCTAAGTGCAGCAGCTCAACTTGACATTGGTCCCACAATAATGCTGAAACATCTGGATGGGGTTTTGAAAAATAAAACAGCCATACTTCCGTGCAACAGTGTGAACAACTGTGGTTATTTTTCCCTTTCCTTCTTTCCAGTATCATTTAAGTAAGTTTGGTCTATGAAGCATTACTGTACACAATGGCTATTACATTTTATTTAAAACTTAAATAGGTTGTTATTGTTAATGGTCACATGATTTTGATGCCACTATTAAATGCTCCATGTGCATGTTTGTGGATGTGAGAGCATACACACACGTTCCATTGCACTGCATGGCGTAAAAAAGTCAATTGATTTTAAATCATGTTTTAATGGGCACAATAGTGCTGGTTGAATGTTGTATAGTATAATATTATGTTAATATTATACATAATCAAAAAAAGCTGAACAGATGAACTTCACAATAATAGACTGTACTGACTACACTGTTAGTTTGGTGGTGGATTGTATTAGGGTATAAGGTGCAGCAGTGCTGTTGGGATTTTTAAAGACTTTATTGCCACTGGTGGGAGCACTATCGAATTCACTTCTAACAGTGTTCCAACCAAAATACAATTGTAGCTGTTGTTTGGAAAATGAGCAATGAGTACACGAAAAGTGCTTTTTTGTGCAAACCTCACATCAATAACTATGTCACAAGCTCAGACACATCGCCATCTTTACAATCTTTGAATTAAAGACTTAATTGACATTTAATATTTGATGTGCCACTTACCTGTGTCTTGTGGGATTGAAGGCACCCTTTACACTCAAGGACGTATATGGGGTTTAGTATACCTGCAGGGAAAAACAATGTTAAATAAGTGTAGAGTTATGTATGGAGGAGGTGCTGTGGTCAGATGAGACCAAAATTAAACATTTCAGCCACCAAGGAAAATGCTATGTCTGGCGCAAAACCAACACATCTCATCACCCCAAAAACACCATCCCCACAGTGAAACATGGTGGTGGCAGCATCATGCTGTGGGGATGTTTTTCATTAGCAGGGACTGGGAAACTGGTCCAAGGGGAAGGTGGATAAAGGGATATTCTTGCAAGGCACTTTATGACTATGGTAAAAACTACTCTGGTATGTTCGATCTCCAACAGCTGGAATTAAACTGATTCTCAAATCTCACACGGCCACACTAAACATTATGTTAATTAATTCTCTTCTACTGTGTCATTGATGTACTTGCTTGTCTCTGACCTTTCAGAAGCTCTAAGGTTCAAATTGGCGCTCAATATTGCACTGTGCTGTGAAAGTATAATCAGCTGCATTCAACAAAGCCCAAAGGCAGTTATCTGTTTAAACGTTATCTGTTTTAATCTTGTTAAAATGCCTCAATGCTCACGTGTTTATTTTTTTTTTTTTTAATTATTGTTTGGCTTTATTTGCAATATCAACCAAGCATGGTGAAAATTATTAGTCACATGACACATTTTGTTTTATTGATTTTTGGTTCAAGCACTGTTCCTCCCTCCAGTAACGTAAAGCCTTTTGAACTGCAAGTCTGTACTCGTATCAGTGCAACACGCACTGCCATGTGCATGTATCTTGTATCACTGCAGTGATGAGAATGGTTCATTATCCAAGTATTATTAATGACACTATATCAGTATTATCACCGTTGGAGTCTATTATATTGGTTAAAGAAGACTTGGGACTAAAATTTAGTGAGCAACTTTTGGGCTACAGCATTTAGATGTATGCCTACAAAGTCTATCTGTATTCTATGTGTGGCTTAGAAAAATAATGAATAAATGAAAGTACCAGATGGGTGTAGCTGTTATGGGCTAGAGATAGATGACCGTATTTCTAGCAATTTACTACAGACAGTTATTGTATACCTAAATAGTACATCTGTTTGGGTGTAGCCCATAAAACTGTTGTTCCTAATATAGTGATTGTAAATGCATAGACGTTTGTTAAAATAGGTGGAAATGTTTTGAATTTTGTAATAGTTTTTGTAATTGAGAGAATCTGCTTTTCTGCCCTTTTTTTTAGATCCTACAGTGCCAACTGCTCTAACAGTCCTGGGACAGGCAGATCTCTCAGAGCCATCTAGTGTGCTGGGCAGCACACTAGATCTGGATGCATTAATTATCAAAACTGAGTCTATTGATGCATCTGATTTTGATAATTTGGGGCACAACACAGGTCTCCCAGCAGTGCTTGGCTTTAATTTGGAATCAGGTTTATCTCATAGAAATGCTCCCACCGAAGCAGGCTTTTCAGATTCCATGCTACGGGACTCAGCACTCAGCTACATGGCTCCAATAGACTGTGACCCTTCTTGGCCCATTGCAAAAAGCAGAAGCCAGAGGATGTCATTTGCATGCCCTGACTGTGGAAAAGTGTTTGCTAGGGAGCAGAGGCTGATGTTTCATATGCGTATTCACTCCACTGAGAGGCCGTACAAATACCGGCAGCGCAAAGCATTTTATTATGGAGACAAAAAACGAAAGAAGAAACTGTGTGGCCTTTCCAGGGTACGTGTCAGTTTTTATATTGCTTGTCTTACACACGAAAAATAATACAACACTTTTTATTAAACAGGACAGAACAGTTTTTATTCAAACCTATGTAACCATTTGCCTTATATATAAAATAAAGTAGATGGAATTTCACATTTTTACATTTTAGGTTAACTGTATCAGAGTTAGGGCTGACATCAGTAGGTGATTGAATTAATATAACATCTTAGCCCAAGGAGGTGCACTGATTTTTAACTGTTGTTACATCCCTAGTGATTCGTTAATTTTCTTGACCATTTATTTAACTGACAAAAGTTAAATGTATTTGTATACAATGGATAATCTTGCAAATTAATATAATCTTGAATCTTTATAGATTCTGGGCCAAAAAAACCTGATGAGCAAACCGAGAATTAAAATTACAAGGAAGAGACCTTGAGAGGATTGGCATTGAAATCCATTGGTGTCGAAAACCATTTCTTTTTTTAGTAGGACAATTCCAGGTCTCATTCTGCACAGGTTTTATTGAAAATGTAGGGTAATCCCTAAAGCAAAAAATCAAACAAAGTTAAACATGGACTGTTGAGTCCTGTGTACAGCAAGAATGGGTAAAAAGTCAACTTCAACAAGTAGTATCATATAATTAAGTAAAATTACATGAAATGTGGTAATTCAGTGGTAAATGCCTGTTTTCATGCTGTTTTTTTGAGTGTGTTCCAGACATCAGTTTATAAAATGGAATAAAATAATTGGTTCTTTTGTCTAACACAAAGGAACAAGCAAAGTCTTCAAGCTTTTGTGGAAATGGGGTCTTTAATACAGTAAACCTTAAATCACGTTGACATTTTATTTGTTTTGTTAAAAAAATTGCTCCATATAGGTATCAAGAGAGTTTGCAGAGGACCTCTCTGACATATCTGAGCAGACAGAAAGGAGTACTGTGTCTACAAGTGTTAGTGTGTCAGTAACCGCTGCAGAAGTATCAGATGCTGCAAGTGAGCCCACAGTCAGCAGCAAGCAGTCGGAGAAAACTGCACCCATAACGACAAGTCTTAAATCCAAGCAAATAACTCAAAAAGCTCTGATCCATCAGTGCTTACACTGTAACCGAGTTTTCACCCATCTCTCACGGCTGTCGATTCACATGAAGAAGGCCCACAAAAAATCACTTTCTAGTTCAGAAGATCCAGAAGAACAAGGATGCAGTGACCGTGTTGACAAGACATTACAACAGTATGTTAAGGTACAAGAATGAAGAGAGCATCTTTAATTGATTTTATATTGGTCATGTTAGATTCTGTAGTATAGCTAGGTGCATTTATTTTCACACTGTAATACAAAAAATCAAGTTAAAGTACACATTCAAATGGTGCAATATATATTGTTTAAATTGATTTTAAAATAAATTGACAAAATGGTTGAAAATTTAACACCTTGAAAAAGTTTTCACTACATTTAGATTATATATTTCATATATATCATTAAAAAGAAATTCATATTGCAGGTCTATGTGACTGCATAATATTGATTCCATGTTCATAAATATTTGGCACAAGCATGGATGAGTAAATCATATTTGCATCATATAAGCTAAATAACCGAAGTATACTTTTACAGTTTTAGAGCATTGCTCAGAGCACCAAGAGACTGCTGATCCTGCAACACAGATTATTTTCACAGATATAATTTAAGTATATATTGAATACAAAATGTTAGTATTATATATCTTACTGCACCCTTCTGATTTACCTGCAATGGTGCGTGCAATGTCTGTATTAATGTTGAACAGGGTGTCAGTTTGAAAACATAAAACACTTAATATCTCCCTTTCAGTAAATAATATTAAAAATCGGAAAGACATGTCAATTTCTGACCAGTAGTTTCTGAAAAATCTCATTCCAAAGTTACCGAAGAAATTAGAACTTTCATGCACTGAGATGTGTGGTTTTTAGGTTATTTTTTAATAAAATATGTTTTATATTTTTGGAATGTGATTTCTTGGAAATTATTAGTGAAAAAATAATAAATTAGCTCCCCTTCCATTTAAGATTTTAAGGGTAATGCCCACCCCTCTCAGGGGTTTGAACCACGAAGGCTGAAAATATTCTTTAAAAGTGTCCCAGTTGAACATGTATTTCCAAATCTTTTTAGATTATTTACTGGAAGGGAGATATTAAGGGTGGGAAGTTGACACCATGTATAGTAATTCTATTGACATAACCCTTTTATGTTATTTCATTAAGGAATGTTAAATTTATTCAATTGTTTTCCACATTAATATACACATTTTCACATCCTGAAAATGATCCAATTATTTGGTCTTTTACCCACTAAATGAATATTTTAGTAGATCCTCTTATATGTTAGTCTAATTAGGCTACAACATAATGAGGTTCTGCAGTCTACAGTTTCCTGTACATCCGTTACAGTGACAGGTGGAGAAAAACAGGATAGAACAAGATCATATTTTCTTCTCCACACATTTCAACATTCTTTAGTTATTTGACTGAACAAAACCTTAACTGTACAATGTGTTATTTAGTTTTTCTTAATTATGTATTATTTGTTAATTAGGTGGTAATTTAATGTTATTGTCTAATTTTTTTAGAAAGCAGTATTTAGAAAGAATGAAACAAAAGTGGAAAAGGCAAAAGGCAAGAGACTGTTTCAGTGCCCCGAGTGCAGCAACAGTTATGCTCGCTCCTGCTGGTTGTCCATTCACTTGAAAACACACATACGAGAACGAGCTTTGCTCTGCAGGAAAAAGAAAGAAAATCAGCTTAAAAAAAAGATTAGAAATGCCCCACAGCTCTCAGCTGAGGTAAGTACAAAGCTAAAATATATTTTAAACACCACTGGTAAGATGTGCCTTAAATCACATATGTAAGCATACAATATTTATTGGTGCATATTGGCTGAAGATACTCAATGTCTCACAATATAGCATAATTGTAGCACAACTTGCAGTATAGTGTAAAAATATATGTTGTCAATTGCAATGTTTATGCAGATTTTCAGAGCCCAGAGTATCCTCAGTACAAGAATGTTTTAGCAGAAGCTTCATTATTGTTTTTTTTTCCCAATAATGAACAATACTAATGAAACATAAATCATGGAAAAGAACCAAATGCGTTTTAACATTTAGCCAGCATATTGATGTATAATTTATCTGTTTAAGTATGAAAAATGTACTATGTTTAAAGTTCATTAAAACTTGAGCAGTGGTGTGGGAAAACCTTTAGGATTAGTTTGAATAACTCTGACCTCAACCAAACCAAGCATCTATGTAATAAATATTTTTTTTGTGATAGAAGGGTGTCATTGAATGAGTGTTCACATACTGACCATGTTGCACATTTTGGCAAATAAAATCTGTGCCTTTTTCACTATGCATTTGTTTCATAAGTATATGGTTTTTGTTTTTCAGCTGATGAAAAAAACAGTATGTTCAGTGAAGAAATTCTTTGCTTGTCCACACTGTGATAAAGTTTTTACGCGTGAAGGATGGTTGGGACCACATATCCGTACTCACCTATTGAAAACACCCCAAAAGAGTGGCAATACTTTCAACAGCATCTTCCCTAATCCATTTCAGAGAAGATCTCAGCGAGTCACTATCAAGGTTGGATATTTTATTAGTATCATACATTATAGTATAATCTACAATAAACAACAAAACATCAATAGAACATATACTCAGTTTTATATTTCCAACTTTCTAAAGACAAATTACATGTTATTTTCTCATATGTTTGTCAATGATGACTAATAGATGCTCCTATTACAATCACAACATACTCAAAACATCTAAACAAATCTCAAAAATATAAAAAAAAAATACAAATTCTTTAACACAAAACAAATCTCTCAAAAACCCTGAAGCACAAAACATACAACACTAGAACAGAATTAAATTATGTCTAGTAACAAATGTTACCAGATGCCAGATTTATCAGAACACTGAATTATAGTATTGCCTGATTTTAGGGGGTAAATTGGGCTTAAATACTGGTATTGAGTAGTTTATATGGTGAATCAGCAGAAGCCAAAAAAGTGATTATTTGCAAATTATTAATGATTGTCGAATAAAATTACCATTTTTTGGTTTGCTTTTGTATTATAACGTTGCAAAAAGACATGATTCTCTTTTTCGCATTTTTATTTAAAAGACTGCAGACATGCAGAAATAGTAACAGGACCTGTCTACTGTAGTAGTTTTAATACTAATATTTTTAATACCAAACCAATAATACCAATGGTGAATTACCTTGTCTTGTCCTCTGTCAATATCAGCACTGTTTTAATATCTGTGAAAGGGTGTTTAGAATACTGCTGCTTGTTTGGTTTACACTCTAACAAAGTGTCAACCAGCATCAATTTGTGTAGAAATGCTCTTTTAAACTACATTAAACATTTGTGGTAAACTGTGGTAATGGGTAGTACTTTGGAATGTCTTTGGAATACGGTGGCTGACACTATGCTCTTACCCCAAATTCCAAACAAGCTGGAATATGCAAATAAATAATTTCAGTGTACTGTATATTGTTCATCTGGAAAGTATTCACAGCACTTCCTCTTTTACACATTTTATGTTACATCCTTATTCCAAAATTGGATTACATTCATGTTTTCTTCTACACACAATACCACATAATGACAAAAAAGATTGATTGTTTTTTATTTTTATTATCAAAAATACATTTAAAAATCAAACAAAGAAAAAAACAAATGTACATAAGTATTCACAGTATTTGCTCAACACTTTGCTCAATACTTTAGCCATTACAGCCTCAAGTTTTGTGTGTATTTTGCAAAAAGATCGGCACCCCTATGTTTGGGCAGTTTCTCCCATTCTTCTTTGCAGAATCTCTCAAGATCCATCAGGTTGGATGGGGAGTGTCGTTGCACAGCCATTTTCAGATCTCTCCAGATCACCGTTCAATCGGGTTCAAATCTTGTCTCTGGCTGGGCCACTGAACTGAAAAACATTTTACAGAGTGTTCCCGAAGCTGCTCCTTGGTAATCTTGGCCGTGTGCTTAGGGTTGTTGTCAGTACCAGTCTGAGGTCCAGTGCGCTCTGGAGCAGGTTTTCTTTAAGGTTGTCTCTGTACATTGCTGCATTCATCTTTCTCTCAACCCTGACTAGTCTCCCAGTTCTTGCTGCCAAAAAAAACACCCCACAGCATTATGCTGCCATCAACATGGTTCACTGTGGGGATGATACTGGACAGCTGATGAACAGTTTCCTCTAGACATGACTTTCCATTTTTGTTTCATCAGACCAGAGAATTTTGTTTCTTAATTGTCTGAGATTTCTTTAGGTGCCTTTTGGCAAACTCCAAGCGGGCTGTCTTTGCCTTTTTCTGAGGAGTTTCTTAGAAGAGCTTCCGTCTGGCCACTCTACCATACATGCTTGATAGGTGGTGTTCAGCAGCTCCACAGAGCAATGCTGAGGCTCTGTCAGAGTGACCCTTGGCCTGTGGGTTCTTGGTCACCACCTCTCACTTAGATTTGCTAGGTGGCCAGCTCCAGGAAGTGCCCCGGTGGTTCCAAACGTCTTCCATTTACAGATGATGGAGGCCACTGTGCTACTTGGGACCTTCAATGCAGTAGAAATTTTTACCTTGATACAATTCTGTCTCAGAGGTCTACAGACAATTCTTGGAATGCAATGGCTTGGTTTGTGCTAACATGTACTGTCAACTATCTGACCTTGTATAGACAGATGTGCACCTTTCCAAATCATGTCCAATCAACTAGATTCACCACAGGATCAATCAAGTTTTCAAAATAATTGAAGGATTTTTAGTGGAAAGAGGATGCACATGAGCAAACGTTGTGAATACTTGTGTACATGTTTTTAATAAATAAATAAAAAAATCATTTTCCCCCCTTTGTCATGATTGGGTATTGTGTCTAGGGAAACCTGCATATAATCAATTTTGGAATAAGGCTGTAACATAAAATGTGGAAATTTCCAGATACACTGTAGGGCAAGATGACAGACTTATTTTAGATAATTACTTTATGATATATTGTTGTTTTATTGCATTTTACAAAATGTTTCATTTGATCTGCAAATGTGGTTTGGCTTGTTTGTGTTTGTCTTTTTTGTTTCTGTTTGATTCAAATTGTATTATAATGATCTTTTAAAAATCTATTTAGAAGTCAAAAGAAGATTCTTTGATGAAACAACACATTCATGGAATTAAAGTCATTAAAGGGTCCAAGAGAAGAACTGAAACATCAGAAACCCCACAACCTGATATTTCTGAGAATTTTACACCCATTCAGATCCCTTTGAAATCAAAAACAACCTTAAATACCCAAAACATAATCATTCATGACTCAGTAAGTATTACCAATGTTTTTGAAAACACTGGCCGAATTCCGCTGAAATCTAACACGGCCCATAAAGAATCTTCTGGAGAAATGGTAAATGCTAAAAAATCAAAAAAGAGGTTTCCATGTCAAGAGTGTGGAAAAGTTTATTTACTGGCTGGCTGGTTAAAGACTCACAAGAAGATGCACAAAAAAGAGAGGATTTTAACGCCGAAGAGGAGACAGCTGGTGGCTTTGGAAGACTTTAAACGAAATAAGAGCAAAACTGATGAACAAAGTTATGTAAAAACAAATTTTGTGGAGATTAAACAAAAAAAGGAAAAAAAGAAAAAAACAAAACTGAACCTGCAAAACAAAAAGATGAAAAAGAAACGGCTTACAAATACTGAGGTATGGTTTTTTTTTTTCTTTAAAAAAACGATCCAATTTAAATGTTTTTCTGGCTGAATCTGAAAATAAGTATTCTCTTTACAATGTATTTCTTCATTGCAGCCTCAAATTAACAGCCGTTTTACAAAAAAGTACAAACCCCATTTCCAGAAAAGTTGTGACTCTATTTTTTTTGTTTAACTGGCAGTACAATCAAGAGATTTCCAACATTTTACTCAACAAATTTATTAAACTTTATAATATAAATAAGTAATCATTTTTTTGGTGCAGATGCTAATTACCCATTTTTCTGTATTTAGAATAAAAGCCCATCCTTAAACATTGTGTGTGTAGTTTTAAAATGTTGAATTATTTATATTAAAAAAAAGCCCTAGCCATGGTCCACTGGGAGCAGTTAGAGGTTAGGTGCTATGCTCAAGGGCACTTCGATCATGACCGGTTAGCTCTGGGAATCGAACTGGCAACCTTCTAATCATAAGCCCAGTTTTCTAACCACCAGGTCATGGCTGTCTCTGCAGCCACTGCTGAAAAAGCAGCTATGGATAATGTGTAAATGGAAAAATATTTCACGCAAGCTACTGAAGCTACGCAAGTAGTTTCAGTCGCTTAATGTTCTTCGAAAAAGAGGAAAGAAAGAAAACAGATCAAACCATAGAGTATAAAGTGTCCAAAATATTGTGTTATAGTTTAAGGAATATATGTGTTGTGTAATTGCATATTTGTTTTATGTATTGATTTCTCCTTTTACTTTCAAGCTGCCAAATAATGTGGGTAAATCGAATGTTGGGGACGCTGAAGACAAAATCCAAGAGTCGGGTGATAAAACTGGCCCATGGATGTGCAAAGACTGTGGCAAAGTGTATGCAAGAAAGAACTGGCTTGGGTTACACATGCTTGGCCACAGTAGAGAAATGTGGCAAAAAATAAATGAAGAGGCACAGAAAAATAATAGCCAGGTACTTCATATTTCTGTTTTAAATGTCTGATTTAACTTTTTAAATGTCCGTTATTTTTAACTTTAACATTTTCTTCATTGTAGACATTAATCGTAAGTTCGTCCCCTGAGGATTCTATGATTCCTAAAAGAAAAAGAGGTAAAACAATGTTTCCATGTCCCTTTTGTGATAAAGTCTTTCCACGAGCAATGAGGCTGATGGTGCACATGCAGATACACTCATGTGACCAGCAATATTCATACAGACAAAGCAAAGATCAGTTTTACAGTGCTCCAAATACAGACCATCCTGAGGTATGTACATTATGACAAAAGAAGCCTTAAATTTTCTTACAAGTGATGTATTTTTGGTAATAGCTGTGGATATGCAACAACCTTAAATTCATCTATACCTGCTGCAAATCCCTGACAAACCTGAGATTGACAATTGTATTATATTAGATCAGTCTTTAAACAATTTATATTTCTTAGCAGCTTTAAAATGTTAATGAAATTCACAGGGCTGTTAGTAAGACACTACAAGTTTGCAGATGGCAACATGTAGTGACAATCTAACAGATTTTTGTACGCAGACTTGCTTTTCAAACTTTACTGTGGGCATTCACTTGCATTAAGCCACAAGAGCATTGTCGGGGCTGGATACTACTAAAGGAACTTACAGGGGTTTGACAATGAAACTGAAACACCTGTCATTTTAGTGTGGGAGGTTTCATGGCTAAATTGGACCAGCCTGGTGGCCAATCT
>JAYDZG010000023.1:7638876-7654213 GCA_034509265.1 Microcambeva bendego
TGTGTGTGTGTGTGTGTGTGTGTGTGTGTGTGTGTGTGTGTGTGTGTGTGTGTGTGTGTGTGTGTGTGTGTGTGATATTTTCTCCCCTGAGCTCAAGAATTTACCAACAAAGAATTTCTCTTTATACCTCTGATAGGACATCTTAGAATTTGATTCTACACTGACTTGAGGCATTTGTCTGGTGATAGTGCTGTTCAGAGGGTGATGTGTATTGTAATAAAGATAGGTTCACCTTGGTAGAGAGATCAGTAACCACAGAATCATAAACACATCCATTTAACCCACTCAGCTACTGGGCTATGTGTGTGTTTTTTTTTTTTTTAATACAAATACGCTCATGCACAGGGGGAACTCGACCACCTTCTACCTGTAGATGTTATTTCAATTACTTGTTTATGTGTGTGTGTGTACAAGTGTACATGTGTATGTACAAACCAAGGACCTTGCCTGTAAATTTACTTCTTGTTGGGTTGATGGGTCTTCCTCCCTACTTAAATGTATTGTCTTTATTAAGTAATTTCCTCTGAAATAGAAATGTAATATGACATACATGCCCTGATATCAATAATGGATGCACATGTTACACGCACAAGTATCATCTGGATCAATGTAATTCTCATAAGATAAGGTAATCCTTTATTAGTCCCACTGTGGGGAAATTTACATTGTTGTAACAGCAAAGGGACCGTGAGTCACTCAGTACCAATTATAAAAAATAGATATTAACAATAATAATAAAAAAGTGTATTACATAATCAAAAAGGGAAGTAAAAAGAAACTCTGAAAAAACATATTTACAAAAAGGCAGCAGGACAGAAAGACCTATGATATCGCTCCTTCACACACTTGGGGTGAAGCAGCCTGTCACTGAAAAGCTGCCCAGTTCCCATGCATGGGATGAGAGTCATTCTCCAGCATTGAAGCCAGCTTGGCTAGCATCCTCCTGTCTCCCATCACCTGCACTGGGCCTAAGGGCCACCCCAGGACAGAGCCTGCCCTCTTAATGAGTTTATTCAGTCTCTTCATGTCTGCTGTAGAGAGGCTGCTGCCCCAGCATACCACTCCATAAAACATGTCCGATGCCACCATTGTGTCAAAGAAGGTCCTTAGGAGTGCCACCCGTACTCCAAATAACCTCAGCCTCCTCAATAGATAGAGTCCGCGCTGACCTTTTTTGTAAAGTGCACCAGTGTCAACTGACCAGTTCAATTTGTTGTTCAGGTGAACACCCAGGTACTTACAAGAGTCCACTCTCTCTATATCAATTTCCTGGGTGTTCACTAGTGGTGGTGGTTGTCTGCACTTTCTGAAATACACCACCAGTTCTTTGTTTTTTCCCACGTTTAACTGGAGCTTCCTCCTCATTGGTGATGAGACCTACGATCTCCAAATCATCTAAGAACTTCTGAAGGTGACAGTTTGATGAGCTGTACATGAAGTCAGCTGTGTACAGCCATGCACATAGTGAATACATGTTCAATGCATTGTGAGTTGTACAATCCTGTTGTCATCAACTGCTGCTGCAAATTTTTACTGTTGTTTTTTACACTTTGTCACACTCCCTAAACCATTTAGGTTTTTTGAAAGAGAACTCTGTTTTGGGTGTATCAAGTTCAGTAGCCCCCTCATGCCACTCACCACTTATTGTAAATGTATAGTTAGAGACACTTTGCCAGGCAAAATATGTTTTAATTCAAACCCCAAAAAGTTGTACTGCAAAAGGAAACACATTCAAAATAAAAGTGAAACATCCATGTTGGACAAAACCCCAGCTGAACATTCATTATTTTTGAGCTCTCAGATGACAATATAAATATAGCATATATGCAATAAATATAGCAACATGAGTTTAGGAGTGTTAACAGGATCTCAACACAGCAGCGCCAAGAACGCTGAAACTCTTGCACAAAAAGAAAGCTGGACAACTTTATGCAGTTCATCGAAGATGGAGTGACAGACAATGAAAATCTGTTTTGTGATCAGACGGGTCCATGTTTCAGTTTGTTTTAGTGTCCTTAGTTCCTAAATTTGTAACAGAATAGCTTATTAAGTAGGCACCAAATTCTATATGTTTTCAAACTTTACTTTTGAGAGGCATTTTGTCGTACCAGCCTTCCATAATCTGTAGTGAATGGGTATGTTTTTTTACTCACACAGCCAAGGCCATGAAGGCACAGAAAAGAAAGAGTAGTCAGTTTTCACATTCAGTCTCTTTTAATCAGGTATACAGAAAAAGTTTATAGAAAAGTAATCAAGCAGTGAGAAAATTCATATAATATATTCTTTTGCTAAGAAATATCTGTCCTTCAAAACAGCCCACACTTCTTTTATGATTTGTGCTGCTTTCATGAATAAACCACATTTACCACAGGGACAACACAACTGGAACACAGGTTATAACAATAACTGTATTGAACACAGATGAGCTCAAAAAAGAAAAACAGTGAATACATTCAACAAAATAAATACATTTTCAATATTAGGTAATTTCAGTCCAGTTGTCACATTTCTTTTGTGCATTTGCATGCTGCTGCCGGTTACTTATTACTCATAAAAAGAACAATAATAATGTAAAACAACATTACCATCCTCTCAACATATCTCAACGGAACTATTTCATTTGGATATGTATAATTTTTGTAATACTCACATACATAACAGACTTTGTTTGTATATTGACCAAAGCAATATAGACACTATTTAATAAATCTTTTGGATATATTTCTAAACTATGAGTAACAAAGCTACAGACCAATGTATGGTGAAAACAACTTCCCAATGATTGGAATGACTCAAAAATTGTAGGTTCACATCTATGACCTAAAAACCCTGCTGGGGACAGGGTTGAAAAATAGCAAAACTAGACAATCTCCTTTTAAATGAGAAATAAAAAAGAGACACATATGTGTTTTTTTTAAATTCTCTTGAGTCATCATTTAACTTTGATATAAGTTAACATAAATAGAAAGTTAATACAAAACATTTAGAGCCACATCCAAGATTAACCTAGAGAGAAAGATTCCTTCCTTCTGCTCTGACATTGTTCTCAGCAAGCGTAATCAAGTTGAAAATGGAAGGTCAAGATTATGTCTTGGGCGGCTTAAACTCCTATCTAAACCTGTCCGGAATCTGATCAAGAGGTCAATGTCACCAAACAAGCTTCAAAACGGGCATACAGACATCAAACAGCAATGTGAAAGACAGAAGAAGAGCATGCAAAGACACATGCTCCTTCATAAATACATTGGGGTTATTCCACCAAATTGTACTTTCTGATACTTAGAACATTGATACAGTCAGATAATAATTATTGTTCTTTAAAAATGGAACAGAATTATTAGGATGGGTACCCACATTTTATTAGAAATATAGTGCATCTTTACTTTCTTAATAAGGAAGGAACAACATATTATAATAAGCCTTCTATAACGAAAAATGCAAATGTTTAAGCTGCCATAAACAAATGCATCAAAAGAAGATCAACTGTCTGCTTAAAAAGCTTCTTCCTTTTAGGCAACTGCACAATCATTTCCAAAATACAGTGAATTGCAAAAGTATTCACACACCTTGACATTTTTGGTGTTTTGTTACTTCACAACCTGGAATTAAAATGGATTTGCATCATTTCATTTGCAGAACATGTCTACAGCATTGAACATTTGATATTTTTTTTATTGTGAAGCAGACAACTAATAGGACAAAGTAACAGAAAATGTCAGTGTGCATAACTATTCACCCCCCTAAATCAATACTTTGAAAAGCCACCTTTTGCAGCAATTACAGCGGCAAGTCGCTAAGGATAAGTCTAAGAGCTTGCCACATCTTGCCACTGAGATTTTCCCCATGCCTCAAGGCAAAACTGCTCCAACTCCGCTGATGAACAGGAATCTTATAGTCTGACCACAGATTCTCAATTGGATTAAGGTCTGGGCTTTGACTAGGCCATTCCAATACATTTACACGCTTCCCCTTAAACCACTCGAGTGTTGCTTTAGCAGTATGCTTTGGGTCACTGGCCTGTTGGAAGGTGAACCTTTATCCCAGTCTCAAATCACTGACAGACCGAAAAAGGTTATGCTCAAGAATATCCCTGTATTTAGGACCATCCATCTTACCCTCGACTCGGACAAGTTTCCAAGTCCCGGCTGCTGAAAAACATCCCCACAGCATGATGCTGCCACCACCACGTTTCCCTGTGAGGGTGGTGTTTTTGGGGTGAGGAGATGTGTTGGTTTTGTGCCAGACATAGCGTTTTCCTTGCTGGCCGAAAAGTTACATTTTGGTCTCATCTGACCAGAGCACCTTCCTCCATACATTTGGGGAGTCTCCCAATGCATTTAGCAAACTCAAAATGAGCAACTTTCATGGTCACTCTTCCGTAAATCACAGGCCTATGGAGTGTACGACTTATTGTGGTCACATGGAAAGAAACTCCAGTCTCTGCTTGGAAAATCTGCAGCTCCTTCAGGGTTACCTTTGGTCTCTGTGATGCCTTCCGATTAATGCCCTCCTTGCCCGGTCTGAGAGGTTTGGTGGGTGGCCCTCTCTTGGCAGGTTTGTTGTGGTACCATGTTCTTTCCATTTGATGATAATGGATTTGATGGTGCTCCGTGGGATCATCCAATATTTCGATATTTTTTATAACCCAAATGAATTTTATAAAGTGGACTTCACTTGCCTAAGTATGTGACTTCTGAATGTAATTGCTCGCACCAGAACTTTTTAAGGGCTTCATAGCAAAAGGGGTGAATACATATGCACATGTGAATTTTCAGTTTTTATTTCCACAATTTATATATATATATATATATATATATATATATACAGTATCTATTCTCATTTCACTACACCAACGTAGAATATTTTATGCAGCTGCATCACACACAATTCAGATTTAAAAAACATGTTGTAATGTAACAAAATAAGTAAAATGCCAAGGGGGTGAATACTTTTGCAAGGCACTGTAAGTGTAAAACTAACAGATAATTCTATACAGTTGATGCTGACTTTCCCAGTTAATGACTATTACTAATAAATACACTTTCCTAGTCTTGACCTAGTCTCAGTTTCCAACAACCTATCCCAATCATCAGAAACAGCCAGATCACTGTCGCATACCAGCATGATTGTTGCAGTGATCAGCTGGCTGCTTTTTGACCCCTCCAAACACTTGGACATCACGGCTGGTCCAGGGGATGATGTTACCCAACATACCTGTGCTGCAGTGTGCCAGGGCAGAATGCTCTGCATGAGTAAGCAATCGGTCCCACATGTTAAACTGAGAAAGGTCACCCAGCAGAGACCATGATGATTCAAAGCGAAGTCCTCCCTTTGAATTCTACAGCAAAGAAAAAATAGTTGATTTATGTTACAACAAGTTACATTCTTTATTCATGTTTTAATTTAATTTCATTTGAATTGTTAGAAACTGTGACTATGATTTTTTCCTGGGCTGTAAAGATAATCTAATATTTATTTTTTCATACAGTGGGGCAAAAAGTATTTAGTCAGCCACTGGTTGTGCAAGTTCTCCTACTTTTCGTCATAGGTGCACTTCAACTATGAGAGACAAAATGAGCAAAAAAATCCGGAAATCACATTGTAGGATTTTTAAAAAATTTATTTGGAAATTATGGTGGAAAATGAGTATTTGGTCACCCACAAACAAGCAAGATTTCTGGCTCTCACAGACTTTAAGAAACTCTTCTGTCCTCCACTCGATACCTGTGTTATTGGCACCTGTTTGACCTAATTATCTGTATAAAATACACCTGCCCACAGCCTCAAACAATCAGACTACAAACTCAAGCATGGCCAAGACCAAAGTTTCAAGAACATTTTAAATAACAAGATTTATACAGTTCAACAACAACAACAAAAAATACATTAGACTAAAAGTTATAACTATGGATATATAGGAGTTCATAATTATTCAGTTCAGTTTCTGAAATAGTCCGTTGTGAGTTTTGGAAGTTTGTTGAGCAACCATGCCCGGCCCTGTCTCATTTATCAGGACCAGCAATTGTTGCCATGTAATGTGCAGACTCGAGAGGTGAAACATCAGATGTAGTTAGTGAAATCATTAAAAGTCAACAGAGAATAGAGAGTAGCTTTCGACTCCGGCACCCCTAACTATAACAGCATAACTAAAAGGGAGAGCAAGCAGGTAACAAAGTCATGAAGGCTTTCACAGGAAGGACATCAGCGCACATCTCACCAGCTTTCATCAAACCAGTGATCAGACAGGAGAAGCAGAGCGACAGCAACCCAATATCCCTGATCACCACAATTTTCTATGACCAAGAACCTCCAAGCTCTGCTCCTTTGTCTAAATTTGGCCCTGGAGGTTAAATCAGAGACAGACAGAGGCAAACATGCAGCAGCAAGAAATCCAACAAACATGGGAGCATCAGACCATCCAGATCCCAGACACCAGGACCGGAGTCACACAACCCTAGTTTGAAGGCTCAATCAAAAGCCTGAGTAAATAAATTTGTTTTTAACCTAGACTTAAACATTGAGACAGTGTCAGAATCCCGAACAGAAGCAGGAAGATTATTCCAAAGTTGGGCCGCTTTGTAATTAAAATGCTCTTTAACCTGCAGTGATCTTTTTAATTCTTGGAACTATAAGTAACCGTGCATCTTGGGAATGAAGTGAGCATGCTGGGTTGTAGAGCTCAATAAGCTTACTCAGACACTGAGGGGCAAGACCATTTAGCGCTTTATAAGTTATAAGCTTTATAAGCTTTTGCATTTTAAACCAACTGAAGCTTGTTTATGGATCTACTAGATCATCCAGTTAGAACAGCATTAGAATAATCTATTCAATATGTTATAAATGAGTGGATCAGTTTTTCAGCATCATTTACAGAGAGTACATTTCTTATTTTAGAGATTTTACATAAATTAAAAAAAGGAACTCCAGTAATATTATTAATGTGAGTATCAAACGAGAGATCTGAATCTATTGTCACACCTACGTTTTTTACATCTGAGCTGGGAATTACAGTCTGTTTAGGTTTAACACCAGGTCAGATAGCCTTTCTCTTGCTGTCATAGGCCCTACAAGTAATACCTCTGTTTTATCTGAATTAAGTAGAAGAAAGTTTCATGACATCCATTTTTTAAATCATTTACACAATCTTCAAGCTTACTGAGTGTGTTTGTTTGTGTTTATCTACTTTTTCCACAAGTCTGCTAAATGTCTGAATGTAATTTATTTGTGTTATTAGCTACATAACTTAAAAACTGAGGTGGGTGGTGTCAACATATAGTTCTCTTTTTAAGAAACATATTTCTAAATGTTTGACATGTTTCCAACAACATGTTTTTTTTGTTTGTTTGAATTGTTAGTAATGTAGGATTCACTGACCAAAACACATGAAAAACATTACTGGCACTCCTGAATATTAGGTACAAAATAAAATCTCTTGAAACAAAGTATTTAGAAAAGCTGTTTGGAGGTATACAGACAATCCTCTACTATTGACATAGTTCAGAGGCCTTTGTGTCTTTCAGAAATGAACTAATACATTTGGAAGATATATACATAAACTACAAAATCTTTGCAAATACGTGCAAAACACAGAAACAAACATTCCAATCAACATTGGCTGTCTTTTCAAATAAAACATAATTCCTTGCAATCTAATGGCAGCATCTTCAACATATTGCGTATGTTTGTGATCGGCATGTGAGGTGTGATGCAGTTTTGCTTGAATTGTTGATAGAAGGAAAACAGTGTTAATTTTATTCCTCCACAACATATCATCAGTCAAGTGTGCATTCCACAAATACATTTACTGGTAAGTACAGTAGCCATGAAAAATGCATGTTGCTTAACTACTTTCACTCATTTTTGCTGTTGACTTTTTTGCTGAGGAAACTTTACAAGAGTAGTCCACCGAAAACCCAATAATATAAGAAACAACTTAAAGAACAATAAGAATTACATTTTCTTGGTATGTGTTTGACCAAAACGAATGTGTTGATCTATTTTATAAGCTCAAATAAGAATTTGAATAGAATAAAGCAACACTTGGTTTGGTCACACTGATTATTATGAAGTGGTCTCTTATTTTTTCCATGGCTATATTTTTAATAATCGATATAAATTCAACAGGGACCAATTTGATTGTAGGATTTGGTCTATTGTATGTTCTATTAAAGTACTACCTCCTCCATAGATCACCACCTTATCGTGGTGGTCGGGTGTCCATTCTTGAATGATCCCAGGAGCTATGTTGTCCAAGGTCCAATTATAAAGAGAAAAAAGTAAGCATCTGGTGGCTGGGCACTCACCCATGGTGCCCGACCTGTCCCAGCCAGAAAGGGTTACATCTGTCCCCCCTGCCATCGACTCACCACTGGTGGAAGGGGCAGTAGTAGGGGTTTGTTGCATTGTGGATTGTATGGTAGCCGAAGGCAGGGGCCTTGGTGTTCTGATCCTCGGTTGCTGAAACTGGCTTTTGGAACTGGTGGGAAAAGATCCTAAGCTGGTGCGAGGGGTCGAGAGATACCAGCTAGATTTAGTCAGGCTCACCTAAACACATAATTTGGGCTCTTGATACAATCTTCTTGAGAGTTTCAATCTTCTTGGTCTCTATTCTTTTCTGGAGTTACCCACGATGAGAGGTGTTGAGGGAAGATGCCGGTCAGACCGGGCAAGTCCAAACGCATTGAATCTGAATGGGCCATATTCCGCCATTGTTATGGCAGCTGACTGGAGCTGTGGCCTCAAGGTTGTTGGTGCTTGTCGTGGCGGTAATCCTCGAACCCAGTGGTGGACACCCCAGGTTAAGAAGCTGAAGGAGTCCTAGCAGGCACTGTGGGACTCCAGAAACTGCTGACAGATACTGACACGCCAAGCGATCAGCAGCTTTGGCTGTCACTGACGCAAAACCCTGGGTGTGGGAGGAGCTTGGTAAGGCCTTAGAAAGTGATTTACAGTTTTGAGAAGATTCTGGCAAACCATCAGGTGACTCAGGAGGGGAAAGAAGGGTGCCACTAATGCTGTATATAGCGGATGTGGGGCACTGTTGACTTTGACCGGGGATGTCATTGAGTGGTGGAAGGAATACTTCGAGGACCTTCTCAATCCCACCAACACACCCTCCAGTGAGGAAGCAGAGCCTGGGAACCTGGAGGGAGGTTTGTCCATTACAGGGGCTGAAGTCGCTAAGGTAGTGAAAAAGCTCCTTGATGGCAGGGCTCCAGGGGTGGATGAGATCCGCCAGGAGTTCCTCAAAGCTCTGTCTTTGTGGGGATGTCTTGGCTGACACACCTTTTCAACAATGCATAGACATTGGGGGCAGTGGTGCCACTTTATAAGAAAGGGGACCGGGGTATGTGTTCCAACTACAGGGGAATCACACTCCTCAGCCTCCCTGGTAAGGTTTAAGCAGGGGTAATAGAGAAGAGAGTCTGGATGATAGTCGAACCTTAGATTCTGGAGGAGCAGTGTGGGTTCTGACCTGGTCGTGGAACACTGGACCAGCTCTCGACCCTCTTTAGGCTCTCTGAGTGTTCATGGGAGTTTGCTCAACCAGTCCACATGTGTTTTGTGGATTTGGAGAAGGCATTGACTTTGTCCCACAGAGTATTCTGTGGCAGGTGCTTTGAGAGCACAGGGTACATGGCTCCTTGCTTTACAGGCCTTTCAGTCCCTGAAAAACGGAGCAGGAGCTTGGTTCATAGACATGCTGGTGAGATTATATCGACCAGCTGGCCTAGGATCACCTCAGTCTTCCCCGGCAGAGCTGATAGAGGTGGCTAGGAAGATGGAGGTCTGGGCCTTTTGCTTAGGTTGCTGCCTCCGCGACCTGAACCCCAGATAAGCGGAAGATAATGGATGGATGGATGGATGGAAAAAGGACTACACCTAATTCATATTGTTTGTCAATGATACTGTTCTTCATCACACTACAAAAAGGACATGTGGATGTGAAATAATTAGGCAGTAAATTAGAGTCAATTAGAGTAGTCTGTGAATGTTGAACACAGAACAAATCTGCCAAAACCAAATTCCAAACAAGATTTTTCCTCTGTAGTTACTTTTAGATTTCTGACATTACATTGATCAGAAATATTGATTGACAATTGTGCTGACACTAAAATGTAAAGCCTTTTCAAGAGAGCTCATTGAGAAAAATACTTTAATAAAGTTTAATAAAGTACACCTTTCTCAATTCCTAACTTTTAAATTCTACATTACATGTGGTTTAATAAAGTACACCTGTCTCAATTACCATCTTTTAAATTCTACAAATATAGACTATTTCTCTCCCTAAACAGAATATACATCACCCTGGCTTTTTCGAAGAGGGGCCACTCTCTTATCTGATGTTTTCATACTATTTGGTCCACCTAGTTCACTAATCATTGCTAAAATATTTGAATGATTTTGAATATCTGCAGCAAATATTGCCATTCTACGCACATGTTAAAACATTCCTACAGTACTCCGGCATGCAGCTTGTATTTGTAAACAGTTTCTGCAAATATTGGTGTTTGCAGTAAGTCCAGTAATGATTTTGCCATGTAAAGTATTTATACATGGAATCATAAAAAACAACTAAACAATGTTTCTTAAATTTTATAAATGCCCTCTTTTTATCTGTATTTGCTTTTGTTGCTTTTCTGCTCCAGTTTACTGGCGATGTAGTTTGGTTGTATGGCTGATTCTAAAATAGAATAGTAATATTATAAAATAACTGAGCTTTCACGTAAAAAAAAAATATTGTTGTGATCCTTTAAGTATAGGAACTGATGGCTGCTTGTGAGCCGGCTCTACAGATCCTGTCCCTCCACCTTGAGCTCATTACATCAGGCTCATTAAGGCTTATGGCCCGCAACTGTCATGGATCTACTTAAGTCGGGTGCCGTCGGTGTGTGGTGAAGTGCCTTCACTTAATTCTCAGTGTGTGTCGACGTCTGTGACAGGAAAAGTTTCAGTATCTCTGGGGCCGCATAAATGATTCAGAAGGGTATGATCAGGAGGAAGGAGGTAATTAGCTTCTGGTTAGGGTCAGATGGAGTCCTGAAGCTCCACCTCGCTCGCACCAGTCATGCTGATCTCCCACAATGCTTGAAGGCCATCTGGGAGACACACCCATATTGCTCCGCTGATTATACACTGTGCCCCTTAGAGCTCCGGCACCCTCAACCTACTAATCTTTTTCTTTCTTTTTGTTTGTAGCCAGTGTGAGAAGACCCTGGAAGAATCCACGATCCCATCCAGGGATTCCACGCTGCACTACTGCCCTTTAGCCCCATTGCAGCAGATCGAGCCTTTAAATAACAGACTATTTTCAGCTGTTTAAGAATAGAAAACTAACTGTGGTTTGTAACCAATTATAAATCTGATAAGTGCTTGACAGATCAGAAGAGCATTGTAATGCCGGTACCAAGCTCAGATAAATAGGAGTGTTGCATCAGAAAGGGCTTTTGGTGTAAAAATAAAGATCTGCTGTGGTGACCCCTAATGGGAGTAGCCCATTATTAACAATAGAAAGAAACACAAAGTTCAATTGACAGATTGGTTCATTTTTTTATATCTGCAGAAAACTCAAGAGTGTCATACATATTAGTCCTGCAACACATTCTAAAAAAGGTGGGACAGGGAATAATGATGTGATTAAAAGTAAGTAATGTTAACAGGTGATTGTAATCATTGTTTGGTACAAAAGCAGTATCCAGGAAAGACGTTTGATTAGCAAAGATGGCCAGAGGATCTCCAGTTTGTTAACAAATGCACAAGATAACTATTGAAAATGAATTTGTATATTTATCCCGTTTTCTACAGTGCATGGTATCATAAAATGATTCAAGGCATTTGGACTTTCAGGTCTGAAATGCAGGAATTTATGTTTATTAACAAAGAAAATTAAGTTGAGCAGACAAAACATGAAATATCTCAAGTTCATTCTGTCTGCAATAAAATAAAAGTCAAAGTAAATGTCAGAAACTTTTTTTCTGTTTTTGTATCTGTTGAAGTATTTTGTAAATATTTTCTTAATTTTTTTATATGATTTACTAAGATAGTGTTTTTTACTATTACCTAATGCCTACTAATATGATGCAGTTTTTAAATACATGGTTTTTAAAATGGTTATTTTGACCCATGGCCAGAACATGACTCACCTGTTCCTGGCCCAGGACTAGTGTTCCTCCAGACCGGATGTAGTGACGGCTTGCCAGGCCCTTCCCCTCACTTTTCAGCTTGCCTCCCACATACACATGCCATATTCCTCCTCTTCTGTTCCAACTCACACACACATGTTGCCAAGCACCAACTGTCAGGTTTAGATAGAACTGTGCCACCTAAAGAAAAGAGAAAAATGCTTTCGGACTAACCTATGTGAATATTTCATGCACATCCTGTTCTAAATGTTGAATTAGACAGTGCATAGATGCTTGCACATTCAACTATTGCAATGTAGTGCATTACACTACAGATATACTTACTATAACATTCCTGTCAGGACAAGGATAAAATAAGCCAATAGCAAGTAATTAATCAATAGCCATTGCTGTAATTAATATTTAATTAGACCTACACACATACAGCATTATTTACACAAGTAAGTTTAATAATCCTTTAGAGAACTACTAATCACTAAGTCTCTGATCTCAGAATTAGGCATCTTGCTAGACTTACTGTTTTAGGAAGCCGAGTTCCTTAGCCTGGATGAAATTATCAACATCAAAGACAACATCAATTGGCCATTTCAGTACTAACAAGCTTCTGACACCTCTCTTATGTTATTCTATTTTCTCCCATACTTCTCTTGCAAAAGCTTCCAACCTACAGAGATGTGATGGCTTTCGTGCTGCAAGTGCTTTCTTCTAATCCCACCAACAATATTCTATGCAATTTAAAATGGAGACTTTTGAAGTAGCCATTTTCTTGCCTCCCTACTGAAGTGTGAGCTGAAGCCCACACCTGCAGTAATTAATGAACCCAATTACAGGATGCTTAATCAATACTGTGGCTAAAAAATAGTACAGACTTTTTTCGGGTGTCAGATGGGAAGTATGTTTATAGTGAAGAGAATGAAGTGGATACTTTCAGAAAGCCTCAGCATGTATAAAGAACCATGATATCCTTTCTGTATTCTTCCAAAGGTCTCATCACAGAAGTTTTTTTTTAAATATTGGAGACACAGTAACTAGAAATCAAACGTAAATTCTTAAATGTACAAAATAAAATAATCCCTGAAATAAAATAAAGTCCAAAAACAACAATCAAGGCATTGTTTTATTTCTGAATTTACCTCATTTTTGATGATGAGCTCAACTGGGCCGTTGACCAGCTGCTGAATAACTAGTTCATGAGGTTCTTCTGAGACAGCATAAGAAAAAGCAGTTCCCAGGATGCTTTGCACAGGTCTAAGCCACATGCAAGCAGTGAAAGTATGAAGATTGGGAAATGCATTGTTCACTAAAGCGTATATAGAGCTACTCCTTAGAGGAAAATTCAATTTGTATCCCTCTGGAAACCTGTTCTCAGATAAACCTATGCATAAACACATAAACACACACACACACACACACACACACACACACACACACACAAACACACATATTATCATTAACATATGTCTGATATGAACATTCAGGGGCATTTTTTTTTATTCAATCAATCTCACCTTGCTCGAGGCTGCTTAATCTTTGGTGCACTGCATCCAGCCCATGATCAATGTACTGCTGATGTTTCTGGGTTTTTTTGCGTAATGCCTTCCTTTCCTCTTCCAACACTCTCATCCTTCGCTTTAGCTCTCTCTCAAGATCCTCTACATTTCTCTGTGTTACAACTCCCTGCACAGACACTGGGTTCAGACCACTACCTTTTCCTGTAGGCCCCACTTCTGTCTGGTTGCGAGTTACTGGGTTCAATTGGGTAAGTGGGCCCAATTCTGCCTGCATAAACACAATAACATTATTAGCACCAATATGAGTAATTTCAGCATTTTGCACTAAAAAGGAACAACTGAAATAAATGTTCATCATGTTCAAAGTTAAGTATTTGTTTTTGATTATGAGTATGGAATTATATTGCTCAAAACTGTCTTTTTGACTGTGGATGGCACACATACATGAATAATGTAATAATAAATGTACCAAGCTAGAGTGCTGCATGTAATCTCCTCAGGCTCAGAACTCTAATTTAGTTTCAGCTGCAGCTTCACACCAATGTAATCACATACTGAGGTAGAAAACCTTTTTATCGGTCTCTGCTTTGAGGTGTAGGTTCCAAGATCTCTTTCATTTTATTCAGTGCTTTTCTTAGTTTTATAGCTACTGGTGGTCCTTATCACCGTCTTTACGTTACATTTAACATACTTAATATACCATCAGTTGTTATTAGTATTATTTTATTTATGCATTTTATTATTTGGGTTTTAAACTTTTAACACCACCACAAATGGTAAACTAAGTAAAAGGTTGTAAAACATGTGCTAGTGTACTTTTTGTGTTTGTTTAAATATTGATTATTTTTTTATTTTGTCTAATTTTAGGAATGGTGGTAGATTATTGGGTAGAGTTTGGGGCTATCAACCAGTGGCGGTTCATATTCAGGCTCTGCTATGCAGCCACTGTTAGGTCCTTAACCAGTGCTCTGACCCCAGCTTCCAAAAAAAAAGAGAATAAGCTGGTCCAACTCTTAATTATATCTCACGTTTCATCAGACAGCTTTAATAGAGAGCTAACTAAGTGTGTGAAGTTAGATTACACTTCTTACCTCTTACTTATATTTTAAGTTGCTCCCATTAAGGGTTGCCACAGCGGATTGTGGCCCGCATTATCAACTTGGCCCCATGTTCAATATAAATACAAGTATATGGCTAAATTAACAAAATGCATGTAAAAAAATCTTTACACCCAATTTACACCCTTACTGTAAAATAGGGAGATTAATGCTTAATTCTGTAAGCTAGTCTAGATGGAACGCAGTAGTTTTTACGTTAGTATTGGTTGTTTTGCTTCCTAAGAAACCTTTACCTTTATTGTTTTTCGTGATTAAGCACCAAATGTACTCATGAGAATTTTGGCATTCTTGTAACAAAGCTGAAATGCCTCAGTGTGTCAGCCTGCAGCCAATCAGAGAGCAGCATTTCTGGCGCAGAGCTATAAATCTCTCTACCCGAGCTGCATAAAAAGTGCAGAAATAGGCAGGAGAGAGGCAGAAGGGGAGGTGAATGCAATAAGAAATATTCATGTAATTTGTAAGTGTCCACCAGCACAGCAGGATCCAAAGCTGCATACGAGTATTGCATTTTGTATAGACACATTTGAGGCAAATTATTTTGACATATTGTTTTAATGTATATTGA
>JAYDZG010000023.1:7715950-7732563 GCA_034509265.1 Microcambeva bendego
ATAAATCTTGGTCTCATCAGACCATAGGACATGGTTCCAGTAATCCATGTCCTTTGTTGACATGTCTTCAGCAAACTATTTGCGGGCTTTCTTGCGTACAGACTTCAGAAGAGGCTTTCTTCTGGGGTGACAGCCATGCAGACCAATTTTATGTAGTGTGCAGCGTATGGTCTGAGCACTGACAGGCTGACCCCCCACCTCTTCAATCTCTTCAGCAATGCTGACAGCACTCCTGCGCCTATCTTTCAAAGACAGCATTTGGATGTGTAGCCTTGGCCATCTTCATGTAGTGCAACAATTCGTCTTTTAAGATCCTCAGAGAGTTATTTGCCATGAGGTGCCATGCTGGAACTTTCAGTGACCAGTATGAGAGAGTGTGAGAGCTGTACTACAAAACTGAACACACCTGCTCCCTATGCACACCTGAGCTGTCCTGTGCTCTTGATTTTATTATTTTAACTTTTTTGTATAACCAATGTTTTCTGTTTGTTTTTTTAAACCCTGACTTAGTCTATGTCTATGTTTATGCATGTTTATGTATGTAACTACTAATACATTCATTAGTTTTGCTGTCAAATAGCCTGTGCTCTCAGAGTTATTTAAAGTAGAATGTATGTGAGTACATACATTCTCTCCTCATGACCACTAATCATTCTGAAGTAGTTCAGGTTGCTTTACCGGCAGGAATGTAGCTTAATGCAAATACAAATGTTTAAAGTACCTCAAATGCTATCCTTTAATGTTCACCATAATGCTTTAAAGGGTGTACCCTGTTTAAAATGTTATGTACAGTAAATTTAGATAGCTGCCTGGCAACCACATCTGTCGATGTTTATGTTCTTGCCCAGGCTACATGCAAAAATATTTGCCAATTATCAGAATTGCTTCGTAGTCCTGGCATGTGCTCGTAGACTCAGCAAAATTATTGTTGGCCGCTTGTCAGTTGTATCTGCCACATGTTTTTTATTTCAGATTAAAATATGCCAGTCAAGCCAGGAGTTAATAAATATATACATGCATGTGAAGCATCTCAAAAAGGCATTTTTTGTGTAGGTGTAAGCCATGTAACGTGGTACTAATTCTACCAATGCATTTCAACATGTGGGATAGTAGGATAAATGTAACGAATACGATTATCAAATAATTTTAGCTGTATTTCATTCAAGAGACATTAATTGGATCACATTCAATGAAAAGTTAAAAATCTTCACTGATCTAAAAATGTGATTTGTTCAGAACAAAATGTTGTTACAACAGTTACATTAACATTAAAGCAGAATTAACAACCCATTGAGGCTTTATTCTTTCACACGGCACCCCCTCCTTGAGCAGCAGCAGGGTGTGGAAAGAGACTTTGACCCATTTTTGATTGGTCCCCACAGGACTAATTCCCTGCAGCTGCAGCTGCAGGAGCAGTTAAGAGAGATTCAGGTTCGGGATTCAGTTTGGGATCTCTAAGGTGTCCGTTTGCCTACTATGATCTAGAAGATTTTCTTTTGGTACCTGTAAGCATCATGTTCTGTAAGCATCAAGGAACAACTGTTGCATTGAAAAGGATGTTGTCCACATTCCATCGCATGTTGCTCCAAAATGTATGTAACCCTAATCATAAATGGTGCATTCACAAATATGCATCACTGGCCACCCCCTCCCCTGACACGACAAAAACTTATTTTGATCTTTTCAATGAGATTTTTTTGGTACCCAGACAATATTATTATTATTTAGTTTGAAAGACATACTTGTCTGACAAAAGTTTCCACATTAATTTAACTGGAGTACCTTTGTTTGTGTAGGATGATACATTTAATACGTAAATGTAAAACTAGCAAGATTCTTTAGTGTATTAGCTTCCCTTTTTTTAAACCACTGGTGTCAGGAATTAACCTACTTGTGTACATTACTAACACTATAACAGTTTTGATTAATATTATAGTTTTTTATTTCCTTTGCTCACTTGCTTTGCTAGGATCCATCCGTGTCCCCATCAGTTGTTGGTACCCCCAAATGTATGTAATGTCCTGTTACACTACATAGCTAATCATTTGTGGGCTTAGTTTGACTAATTGAACTACAACAACAAATTAGAAAAGTTGGGACAGAATGGATGCAAATATAATAAACATGCAATGTTCCTAACTTTTATATATGAACTCAATATATTTCATGTTTTGTCTGCTCATTTATCTTTATTTATTTTGTTAACATCCATTTATGCAAAAAAGCCCTAAATAATGATGGGATTCCAAACATGACGTTAACAAGTTATGGTAAAGTTATGGTTTGGGGGAAAAGCTGCAACCAATAAAAAATGAGTCTTGGAACAAAGGTAGAGGATGTAGTCTGTCCCCTTTTCTGGTTTTGTGGCCTGCTTGTAAGGGTTTTTGATCTTGTTATCAGTGAAGTCGTTTTGAGACAATGTCAAATGTAAAAAGTAATTTACAAAATATTACATTTAAATTTAACCAATTAAAGACGAAAAAATAATCAGTTGAAAAAACATTGCTTTATTATCTCATCATATCTAAGTTACATAAATTGCATGTTCTCATCGTGTCTGTGTGGGTTTACTCTGGATGCTCTGGAAGTGAGGTGAATTGGAGATCCAAAATTGCTCACGACTGTTTTTGATAAAAACTTGTTTACTGAGGAATCCTGTGTAATGAGTATCTAAGATAAGATAATTCTTTATTGTTGGATCAAGATTAACAAACAATATGTATTAATATAAACATAATCAAAAATAGAAGTAAAACAATTTTACAAAGGATTGCACATTTGTGGATTTTTCTATTTTTTAAATTGCACATAGAGAAATGAAACATATTGCACATTGTTATGTATACTGAGTGTTTAAGTGATCCACTGGAAGCAGTGCTTATTTTAGAGTCAGAAGTGGGAAGAAAGGACCTACAATATTGCCGCATCCCACTTTAGGGGTGAAACAGCCTATCACTGAAGTAGCTGCCCAGTGCTGCCAGTGTCTCATGCATGCAGTTCAGGCTCTTTTTGTCTGCTGTAGAGATGCTGCTGCCCCAGCATACCACTCCATCAAAATGGCTGATTCCACCACTGTGTCAAAGAAGTGCCCCCCGTACTCCAAATGAGCTCAGTCTCCTAAGTAGATAAAGTCTCTCTGACCTGTTCTGTAAAGTGCAGTCCAGTTTGTTGTTCAGGTGAACATCCAGGTCCACTCTTGATGTCAATTCTCTATAAATTCACTGATGGCGGAGGGTGTCTGCACTATCAAAAATCACCACCAGTTCCTTGTTTTTTTACCATGTTTAACTGTAGGTGGTTCTGCAGACACCAGTCCACAAAGCTTTTAATTAGTCCTTTGTACTCAGTGTCCTCCTCATTTATGATGAGAACTGAAGGTGACAGTCGTTGAGCCTTACATGAAGCCAGCCATGTACAGGGTGAAGAGAAAAGGTGCCAGGACAATTCACTGGGGGATCCCTGTACTACTGACCACCATATAAGACACACAGGGCAGTCCGGGTCCTTGCATCCTGGAGTTTTCATGTTATCTCTGTGTCTGCATGTGTTTTCTACGGGTGCTCAGATATCCTCCCATAGTCCAAAAACATGCCACTGGGTTAACTGGAGACACTGAAGTACCTAGCCACTAGGATGCATAAATTAGTGCACTGTAGTGCTGGTCCCAAGCCTGGATAAATAGGAGAGTTGCACTATGAAGGGCATCCAGTGTAAAAATGTCAAGTCGATAATGCGGCCCACAATTTGCTGTGGTGACCCCTAATGGGAACTGCCGTCGGAAGAAGAAAGTTTATCAACTTAAGGGGGGTGACTTGGTTAAATACAGCACTTTCACCCAAAGTTTAGAACATGCTGAAACAAACAAAAGAAATGTATGAATTGTTTTTTGAAACAAAAAGCATTGTCCAGCTCTAACGAGTAATGGATTACTCAGCAGCTTTTACATAATCACATGTTTTTTTTTAATCTTCAGCCCCTCATGTTCAACTTTGTTATAGGTGCAGATGATGTGTCAAGATACAAAAGTATGTTGACAAGTCGCAATATGCAAATGACTCTAGAAGTGAGGGAGTGTTTGGAATATATTTTGGTGAGTATTTTGGTGCATAAGTCACTGCATTGCCCCTCCCAAAGTGTCCCTCCTGTTTTTGAGCCTTTTTCAAACTTGAACCTGGGGTGGTGTTAGCTGAAACAGAGTGCAGTTACCCTTTAAAGGTTCTTTGAGCATCCAAAAAGGTGAAAATCAGATTATGCTAAATCCAGTCTATAAACTCTCTAAGACCTGACCAATTACCACTACTCCAACCCTTACCGTTTCCATTCAAAATATAAAAGTAAACTTCTTGAAGATCCATTGTAACTTTGGTGCATATAGTACATAGACTTCCAACAGGAATACAGTTTCAAGAGTCTTAATGAAAACATTTTTTGTATTCTCTCATTTTAAATAAATGGTTTGACAGAGTAATTCTTCTCCTCATGCTTAAGTGAATGGTTAAAAAAATAGTGTGACTATATTTTAGTCAGGCACTGTGATCTACATCCTTTCTGTGTATTGTTTTGTGTTGTGAGATTGTGTGTGAAGGAAGGGAACTTCCACACTGTGAGGTATTAATATCTTCACGAGTCAGTGCCTGCGTATGTTGCTCCTCTGCCAGTACATGAACAGAGGAAGTACATGACCTCAGTACACCTCCTAAATTGTTCTCAACCTTTAACGATTATTACAGTACAATCTGAAATTCACCAACACTTAACTGCACAAAACCAAATCAATGTATTTAGTACTAATTGTGCTCAGATCTCATTATGATTTAATATACTTCATCACCTCAAGAGAAAAGACAAGATACATATGTGTTCATAATTTGTCTTTTCTTTTCCTATTGAGCGTCATATCCCAGTTCCGGTGTCCAAGTTTTTCCTGTTTACATTGCAACTTCCTGTGACTTGTCATCCTCGACCGTTGGCTCAACCTAATTAGACACTTCGAGTCCTCTTAAAATAATTGTGACTGAAAATATAGCAAGACAGAGACTACCACATGTGGTTAGGCTTTCAAATAAAGAGGGTACGCTACACATTACAATTTTTTTGCTCCATCTTCCAAACCACAATATATTCGTAAAATAAATATACTGTTAATTTAAAACCAGTATTGGATATTTCTAGCCCTGTGATATTTTGCATTGTCTTGTTTGAAGATTATATTCAGGAAAGACATTTCAACATGTATCTGGCAGGATGGATTAATACCCAAGTAGGTTGATTGTGCCTTCCATGCCTTATATACCTATTCACTTTATATTAACATATGCCTTACAAAGTTAAAGGTTTGTGTCCAATTGTGAGAATTGTCTGTCGATGTTTTTCTGTCTTTTCCTGGTTCTTCCATGGAAATGTTGACGTGCAGACAAATCTAGTTTTATTAATTAATGTCAGGAGAATGCCCAAATGCTAACTTCTTGTGTTATAGTGAAGGACAAAATAAATTTTAGGTTTGGTCGGTTCATTTTACAGCCTAAAATGACAAAATGAAGCTGTGAATTGTGGGAGAACTGTGGTAAAACAGTAGTCTGTGGTTAATAGTTAGCAAAGCATAGGAACTAGTTGATCATAGCCTTTATCTAGTATAAAGTAGTATTTAGTAAAAAAAAAACTGTCTGTCTACATGGGCCAGGCATAACTGACAGGTAAAATAATGCCAAGACTTCATATAGGTTTAAATGTAGTTTTTATGTAGTCATAAATAAAAATACTGAATCTTGTGAATTTTCAATGAAAGAAACTGAACTTGGGCTTTTTGCATAATTTCCTGCAACATTACTGATTTATCATATCCCAGACAGACAATACGTTGTGTGTGAGAAGGATCTGTACTGTCTGTGGTGCTCAGAGGTGTCTTTGACTGGCCTACTCCAACTCACTGGCCCCACTGAAAGAGAGGACAAAATGTCTGGACATTAAAGAGCTCCATGATGCCTGAGAGTTCACTAAGCTTTAGGATCTCCATGCATGCTTTTTGTGTAACATTTAAAGCTTCCTGTATCTAAACCACCGGTGTATGTTAAACAGCAATTTGGAAACTTTTTGTATTCAGGTTGAAATTATGTTCTGTATGTTGTCATGTAGGTGAGAGTACACCACTTATCAGTGCTCTTCATCTGTCTGTACATGTGTAAATGCTTTACTTACTCAATTTTTAAACTGCACAAGTTTGGAAAAGTTGGAAAATGTACTTAATTTTTAAGGACCTTGTATTGCCAACAGTCATTAAATAACGACATTAAATAGATCCCTCCTTCTGCATTTAATAAATTGATTGGGAACGTTTCCACCTCAGGTTGTACATACAAAGTGAATGACAAAATGTTGAATCACTAAGCTCAAATGTTTGAATTTTGAAGCAATTTATTACACTGGAAACTTTTATGGTCCATAATGCTAATTTTCATGGCCGTGAATTTGGTAGGGTCTTATGTATAAATAATCCCAACACTGGGTATCAAGTAATTCATTCTGTTAACATAATACAGAATACAGTTTTCAGCAACAAATGTCATATGTATGACACATATATTCATAACAAAATGAATATCAAGTTTACTAAAGTAAAATAATTTTGAACCACATGTTTCAGTCTTTCATCTACTAACTGCCTGTAAAAGGTAATGATGAAACAACTAAATGAGCTCAAGTACCGTGAACAGTCCACAGCAGAATTCAATCTTCTGAGCTACTAGGTGCTTGCCTTTCTCTTATAAGATTTTTTTTCCAGAAATTCAAAATTCATTTATCCTCCATTTAAAATGGGTCTAGTAATAGAGGGCTCTTTACCCTGGAGCTTAAAGGCCATTGACTGGTGTAATAGAAACCCCATGCAGTAGCCTTGTTTTCCATCACAATGAGTGGTAGTAGATGAAGTGTAGTAGGAGGAGGGTAGGAGGAGGATGCTCACTGGTGGGTGTCACTGGAGGTAGGGCAGCTGTCAGTATTCAGACCAGGCTCGGTTTAAAAAAAACTGTTTATGCTGCCCAAGGATGACTTCCTATTTTTCAATGGCTCCCTTTACTTTATTAATCTCTGCCAGATCCTCAGCAGGTTGGCTTAACCACAATGTTGATTCTATTTGATGCATTCAAAAAAAAAACAAATAACAGTAAAAAGAACATTAACAAAAGCAATTATAAGAATTAAAAATTATAAAAAAAAGAGTAACTTCTGTTGTGCACCTATTGTTTTCAGGTGGTGCTACACTCACTGCAACTATTTTTTAATGGTTCTCGTGGCAATATATATTATTAAAATATATAAATTGTTAAGAACAACATATTTCATTATTTTTTTTAACATAATATGACCAAAAAACAGCTAAATGTACCCTACTTACACCAAAGAAAACACCCTTGCATGAATGGCCGGCGCCAGCGCCATTATAGAGAACTTTCATGAGCCACCCCTTATACCATGGAGGGCTCATCAGTGGTAATGACCCGTACCTGGCTGCGGTCTATAGGAGCCGTGTTCAGCCAGTGTGCGGTGTTACGCCAAAACGTTCCTTGTGTTATTGATGAATCTACAGTGTCACTGCTGCCGAGGGTTTGGTCATCTTCTTTTTAATATAACATTTATTAGTCACCACTCAGTATTAAAATTACCCGACCCAGATGATGAGGTGAAACATGCTCATACTTTTCATGTTCATACTTTTCAGTTGCCCAACATTTCTAAAAATCCTTTTTTGTATTGGTCTTAAGTAATATTCTAATTTTCTGAGATACTGAATTTAGTATAATCATCACAATTAAAAATAAATAAACATTTGAAATATACCAGTCTGTGTGTAATGAATTAATATAAAATACAAGTTTCACTTTTTGAATGGAATAAATGAATGAATGAATAAATGAAATAAATCAACTTTTTCATGATATTCTAATTTTATGACCAGCACATGTATATGTAACTACTAAATCGTGCATGTCATTACTTACCCATGTATGAGAAAGAAAAGTATTCAACAATTTTGATTCATCCTATAATCTGCCTTATTTAGCTGTTTTCCTGCCACCTCATGCTGCTGGTTTTCCCATCTCCTCCTCATTTTCTATAGCTTCCTGCCTGGCAGGACCTTCCGGCCTCCAGGTGCCTTCCTGTGCCAGGTTACAAAGAACAGGATCTTCACTTTTGTTCAATAAATCAAGTTTCCACTTATTTTTTCTCATCAGCATAAATGCAGGGTTACTTATAAAATGTTTATTCACCCTCACACCAATGCACATAAAATTTATTTAATAATCTATTTTACTTTTACTGTTTCCTCAATGAGCTTTAACACTCCTGTTTCTCTTCGCTCATGGCCAGCATTCACTGCAAAATATCTGTCCTCATTATCCAAGAATAACACTGATTTCCTGCACACAGGGGAACAACAGAAGGATAGCTTTGATGGTATGCTGGGTTTGTAAAAGGTGCATTTTGTATTATTGAACTTCAAAGTGCAGATAATAGTTTTACTAATGTAAGTGGTGGGCGGCACGGTGGCTTAGTGGGTAGTACTGTCGCCTCACAGCAAGAAGGTCCTGGGTTCAATCCCCGGGTGGGGCGATCTCGGTCCCTTCTGTGTGGAGTTTGCATGTTCCCCCCGTGTTCATGTGGGTTTCCTCCGGATACTCCGGTTTCCTCCCACAGTCCAAACACATGCTACCAGGTTGACTGGAGACACTAAATTGTCCTGTAGGTTCCTGCGATGGACTGACGCCCCATCCAGGGTGTTACCATGTGCCTTGCACCTGTTGAAGAGCTAGGATAGGCTCCAGCACCCTCCCTGACCCTAATTAAGATAAGGGTTAAAGTACAATGAATGAATGAATGAATGAATAATGTAAGTGGTAAAACAATGGGATGTCCAACAAGCTAAAGTGTCGATTTACTTTTGATTATTCAGTGCAGTTTTCTTTTTAGCTTAGCTTGTGTTAGTGGTTTGGAGTTTATGGACTCAAGGATTGTAGTATTTGGACCAAAGGGCAGTGAAGTATTTTAGAGAAGGAGGACAAACAGAACCTCTTACATTGGGGGGCTTTAGTTTTTCTGATGTGTTACTCATAATCATGACACTTACTTTCTCTTGTTCTCTCAATGCTTTCATTTATTCTGATGGACATAAATGCCCTCTCCAGGTCATCACTTTGTTTGTATCCAGGTTGCCTATGGCAACAGCACCATTGCCCCACTCAATCTCTTTTGTTCATACATCTGACAGAGAAAGGAAGAAAAGGGTAACAGATAGAAATATGGAAGTGTAGATTAGGAGTGATAGCGTGCGGGGGCGGAGGATGGAAAGGGAAAGATTAGTCACGCAAATGCCAATAAGCGCATGTGCACCCTCTATTGGTGGGGTGGACAGTGTAACCAGAGTGGGTGTATTGTGTACCAGACAAGAGACATGAGCTCAGACAGGCTCCCACTGCAGGGGAATTCTCAGGTGGGGACAGTGTCCCTCTGTATCTCAGTCATTTTTCTGTTCTTCTGTCAGAATCATTCTCTGTTTCTCAGCTGCTTTTATTCCACTAAACTAATGTATGGTTGCTATGTTTTGTTCATCTCGCTAGTACACAATAAATAAATTGCTTTTTAAAAAATATTGATATGTGTGAAAACCTAGTGAGCTCACTTCAAACATTAAATCTAAGATGCCTTAAAATGCAGCCTACAAAGGTGCCTTATTTCAAAATTGAGAATGCATCCATTGCTTTATTAGCGGTGCAGGTAATTCCAGCATTCAGTATTTTCTTTATAAAGAATTACAAATATAGTGAAGTTATTTTATTTGATAATAAATTAACCACCCAAAATGTTCAGTTCAGTTCAGTTCAGTTCATTTTCTTTAACCCCTTATTCTAATTAGGGTCGGGGAGGTGTGCTGGAGCCTATCCCAGATGTTCAATGGGCGCAAGGCACAAGGTAACACCCTGGATGGGGTGCCAGTCCATTGCAGGTACCTACTGGTGGGAGGAAACCAAAGTACCCGGAGGAAACCCACTAAGCCACCGTGCCGCCCCCACCCAAAATGTGCTGCAGCATATTCCACTAGCAGACCAGCGCTAAAATTCTGAATGTGGCATGTGTTGGTCTGGAAGACAGAATAAAGGAAGAAAAGGCCTGGACACTATATGACATTTGAGCTGATTAAAAACTAAACATTTCCATTCATTAGGTCATTAATGAGAACCACTGATCTACACCTCAACTTTGAAACATGGTGGTGACAGCATTCTAGCTTGTGACTGCAAAAATGCATTGTGAAAGGGACAGTTTGCAATCATAAAATTGTGGCTTGTGTGGCAACAGCCAAGGCATAATTATATAGTTAGTATAGTTTAGAACTGGAACATCCAGCAGGCTCATGGTAAGATTTTTAACCATCTATTGAACTATGGTTTATTTATTCCTTTAAAGCAATTCGATAGTATGTGTATTATGATTATATGATATGATCATTTTGTAATCTGTGTTAGATTAAATAAAGGCAAAGTGAAGCAAAACCAGTCAGTATTTAAAAACTTCAAATCTACGTATTCATTACTTATAGTGAATGCTCCCTGTCTGCAGTACACATACACTAGCAGACAACCTGCTGAAAATATCAGTAACATATCAGAATTAACCAGAACAAAGGCGAGAGCTACTGACATCTGTTCAGTCTCAGTTCAGGAGATATTAAATGTGGACAAGGAATGTTATATTTAATAGAAATGATCACAGAACCTACAGTAGCATCAAAATGTTTACATTCAATTGTAATAATTATGTTCGTGTACAATGTCTGTACAAAGTGGGGCAAGACATAGACTAGTGGTAAGGGTGCAGGACTAGTAATTTGAAGAATTCTGGTCAAAACCTAACCAATTTTAAGTCACTTTGGATAAAAGCATCTGCTAAATGTCTGCTTAGCCTTCAAAGCAAATTAACTCCCCCCACAAGGGAGAACATGACGTGCAGTGAATAACACTGAATTTCTCTTCATCATGGCACCTGTTAGTGGGTGAGATAAATGAGTCAGCAAAAGAACATTTTAACCTCAAAGTTGATGTGTTAGATGAAGGAAAAGGGGGCAAGCAAAAGGATTGTTAGATTGGGAAGAAATGAACACTGTGCAAAAATGAAAAGTACCAACCACCTAAAATGTCACCATACTTATATAAAAGCTGCACCCTTAAATGTTTCCTTCATCAGATTTTCGTAAGACGTCTGGACAGAGCAAGGAAAGGTCAGAACATTTAAAGAAAAAGGTCTACATGTCAACCCTGCTACCAAGCAAAGGTTAACGTAAAAATAGCTTTCCTATAAAAACATCAACAACCTCAAACCAGGAAAAGTTGGGACAGTATGAGAATAATTATTTTAAAGACCTGCAAGACATTACAAAAAAGTTGGATTAACCACTTTCTAATGTTCTATTCCTTTGCACAACAGTAAAAGGTTTCCACTGTGCATTAATGCTACCATCTCAAGAGTTCAAATGACCTTTGCCATGACCTTTGTCTGGATGTTCCTTTTCAACTTTGGTCCAGAGCACAAAATACTGATTTTCGAGCAAAATACACTTTTCCATTGTAATAGCTCATTTAAGGGCATCCGAAACTCAATAACCAGATCACCAGAGTGTTCAATTTAAGGCTTGTGCCATTTCCTTTGATGCATTGAACTGTTGTCTTTATTTGCATTTTTTAAACTGTCACAGCTTTTCTGATTAATTGGCTGCAAAATCAGATTGATTTGTGAAAACCAAAACAAAAATATATAAATAAATATATAAATCAAATTCATCTGATCAGTAATAAATGGTTGAAAAATATGACCATGGTTGACTTTAAAGGCTTACTGTAAAACTGATTTTAACTGCCTAAAATATAGTTGCAGCGAGTTTGTCATATATAGTTGTGGAAACAAAATGAGAGACCACTTCAAAATTATCAGTTTTTTAAGATTTACAATATGTGTTATGTATATGTTTGACCAAAATTAGTACTATTGTTGTATTCTATTAAAATTCTTATTCTAGTTTATAGAAAAATGTGTTGGTCAAACACATACACATAAGTGTTCTCTTATTTTTTCCATGACAGTATATTGATGTGTATTTAACATGAAAATACATTTTTTTTGTGTGTGTGTGTGTATGTGTGTGTGTGGCTGTGCCTTGGGGCTTTTTTGCCTCAGCCTTCTGCCTTCTTTCCTACCTACACACTCTTTCATTGTTCAGCTGTCCTCCATGCTCCTGCTGTCTGGGCATTTGACCCAAAAAAAAGTCCCCACCTCTTCTCATTTCCATCTTATAGAATACCATAGTGCATCCATCCTCCCTCTTTCACTTCTTTTATTCTGCTATGTCAGAACTCCGTCAATAACATTCCCAACAGTACATATGTGTGTGTGTGGCACAATTATTAAATTGCAACTTGCATTAAAAAGAACCATTTGTATGTCTGTGCCCTAGTATGTGGATTTGTCTGTCTGTGTGGGTGTGTGTGTGCTTAGGAATGTGACAAACTTGGCATTTTTCATCTAAAGGGCAACTTTCTTCAGATGTGCCAGCACTGGAGGATGAGATCATGACTAGAGATGCCTACTCACTGCAGACAGCAATACCAATTTCATGCCCTCACTGTGTCTTTTTCCATCTTACTTGTGATGTATCCCCTCATAGTTGCAATCAGCTTCATAATTATTAACACCCTAGGTTATGATGGGTACCCTGGACAAAATGACAAGGGGTTAAAAAGATGTCTTTTTGTGTAGTTTGTTTATTCAAAACTTTAATTGCAATACATTATAGAATAATTTAAAACTCCTATTTCAGCATTAAGGAATCATTAAGGAATTATCTTTAAATGTTTACTTATATCGACCAGTGGCAATGCAGAGTTTCAAGCCCCGGGAGTTAAGATTCTCTCTGCACTGTTGTGCTATCAGAAAATCCTGCTGTGCTAGCAGAAAATCCTGCTGTGCCACCTGGACATTAAATCCACAACAACAGAATTGATTACACATTACACAAAATACCATCCCACCATACCCAGTAAACTCTTCTAATAGAAGTTAAAGCTATAGGAAGTTTGTAAAGTTATACAGCACCAGAACCTATTATGTTTGAAGCAGTGGCGGCCGCTGGTCTTTCAAAGTGGGAAAGCTCATTGTTGGCTTACATCATAAAATATGTCAATTTATTAATACATAAATTCTGCCCACTGTTTCTTTTTAGGCAATGGTACAAGCGAAATTTATTTACAAAATAAACAATGAAAATGGTCAAGTAATTTCACTAAGCAAATACCAAGAATTGGGTGGCAATTTGTCTTTCGACTACATTCACAAAATTTGCGAATAAACTGAAGCTCCCAGTGATTAAGTGATAGTGTAGATCTCAAAATAACTGTCAATCAAAATGGTTTTTCAACTGATCCACCAATCATCTTGCAGAAGCTCAGCATCCAGACCAGCCAACAGTTCAATTCACCCCCAGAGCCGCTCAGCGTCAAAAAAAAAATTCCATGCAGTCCTGTGTAAGTGAATAGACTCTCAGCTTCTACGGGCAAATGCATTGACACAATGGAAATGGATGAGAAGTTAACAAAATTTTTGATAAGTAGCTGATTCTGAACGAACTGGTCTTCTAGATGAACGTGTTCTATCGCATTTGAAGTCAATGAAATGTTAACACAAATGTACATATTTGACCATTTTTTTTATTTTAGGGAAGGCTTAGCTTCCCTTGCAGGCTTAGAGAAATCATTTGAAGACAGCCTTGCTAAAATATGGTTGACGTCACATACAGAATAAGGAATTTTGTTACCATAGCAGCCAGTAAACCTGAAATTAAAGTCTTAAAACAACAGTTGGTATAATAACATTTACATTTAGCACAGGCTTTTATCCAAAGCAACTCACATTACAATTACAGTATGAATCTGAATACATTGATCCTGATGTAAGTCATAGCCACATCTCAAATTACAGCACATTGTCGCTTTAGAGGCTGTACCACAAAAGCCGACAGGGGATTAATTAATTAGGATAATACGTTCTTTTGGCTCTGAGGTATCTGGGATGGACCATCACACAGTGGAAACCTGTATTGCACTCAGAAAAATAAGTAATGCAGATCTTTTTTTGGAAGAAAATAGACACCACATTAAAAATGACTAAAGAAGAAGGCCTATCAGCTCTGGAGCAGTGTAATTCTGAGTCATGACTTGATTTACTATGTCCATTTATCAGAAACCTACAGATGTGTCTGTAGATTGTTACAAATCACTCCTCGTTTTCATTTTCATTTTTTGGAGCCCTTACTGAAATGTTTAGCATTCAGAGATCAGTAGCAGATCATAAAAATACATTTAAATAGCAGTGGGTAATTCCCAAGGTATTGCATGTTCCATTCATTCAGCCACAGAAAACAAACAGTTGCTGTAAACTAATCGAAATGACTTGTGAAGTATCTGTCCTAATAGTTGGTTCTTTGTGAACACATAAGAAGAATTTGGATTTAATTTCTATAACAACAAAAAGGCCCTATGCTTCATTCCCCGGCTGAGTGATCTTGGTCCTCTATGTTTCCTGAAATATCCAAATTCATGCCGTCAGGTTAAATGGAGATACTAACAATTGCTCCCACCCTCACCCTCTCTATCTCTCTCTCTATCTCTCTTCAAAATGTGTTTAGGTAGGAAACCTTGGGTTCTACTATTTAAAAATTAAACATCTAATATCTAAAGAACACAATTAATTTGCATAAACATATGTATTTACCTACTTCAGTAACATATTTAAGTACATATATTTTGTATTCATGAACAACACACAAATAGCAGTTTTGGTGACTCTTCAAAGCGAAACAGTGAAACAGAAACTGATGAGAAAAGCTGTAGCAACACAAACTTACACTTCAACAATAAATAGGAGAGACTTCTATTATGAATGCTAATTTATTATTAGCATTGATTTATGTTACTAGATAGAGTTATTATGGAGTGAATAATTGTCACTTGGAAGTAACTTGGAAGGCAGTGTTTAAAGCATCACTTTAATGAGACACAATTAATACCATCCACAAACATATACATAGAGTTAGTATAAATTTAAAATGTGCTAATCTGTTCATCTGTACTGTAGGCTATAATCTCGCTGGGTGTCCCAAAGATAGTTCAGTGGCCTATCCTTGTCCCACGTTGCTCTGCTGTACGGCCCATTCACTGCTGCTTTTGGTTAGGCCAGATTTTTGAACGTATAATCTGTGGAAATCGATGTGGCGAAACTCAGCTGAAAATAGGCCAAAAAGCATGAAGAAGCTCATGACCAAAGCCCACTCACACATGGCAGCCGCAGAACGGTAGCCTGTATTATGAAGCACAGTCACTGAGAGACAGTGTTAAGGTTAAACAATCTCCTCGGAAATAACAAATTTGCTCAGTTTGCCTTTAGTTTTATATGATCATTATTATTAATGATGAATTACACTCATTTATCTATGTGAAGACGATGATCACGTTAATGATTTCTCCAACCATTTTCAACAATCACTTAACAAGGAGGGGAACAGATAATATAAATATTTTATACTTTATTTCTATTAATCGCTGCAATTATTTAACTTTTATACAACATTTCTTATAAAAGATGTTTACCTAAGAGTTTACCTAAGAGTTTGCCTAAACTTATCTAAAAAATCATGTATAATAAACATTCAAAATTATTTTATTTTTAAGATATCATTATTTTCATTGTAATTTAAAAGAATAGCAACTGAATATAATTAAATTGTATAGGCATCAGGCCTGCGGGTGACTGATATAGTCCTTGGGGCTACCTGGTGCCCCATGTCACCGTGTTGGTGACCCCTGTTTTACATTATATACAGTAACAACTACTTATTTATGTAGATAAAAACATTTTTTTCAGGTTAATATCCTACTCCTCAGCAATAATATATCATCCTTTATAAGTTAAAAAGGAAACAAATCTATTCAGGACCAAAATGCGGTTTGATTTTTATTTTAGTAGCGCCATCGTGCGTCTGTTTTGACTAAGCGCAAACGTATTGGATACTCGCTCACCATTTTTTTCAGGTATAAGATCACATTTAAAATGTCTTGTTTATACTCTTTTAAATAACTAAGCTGCGGACACCACCGCCTCCAATAAAATACAATTTAAATGTTTACTTACTTGTAATGCCACACCGCATTGCTGCAGTAATTTAGGCCAAAGTAGCCCCAACTTAATATTGAGTGCTGTACATGCTCATACTTTTCATGTTCATACTTTTTCAGTTGACCAACATCTCTAAAAATTCTTTTTTTATATTGGTCTTAAGTAATATTCTAATTTCCCGAGATACTGAATTTGGTATTTATAATCTGTCAGTTATAATCATCATCAAAATTAAAAGAAATAAACATTTGATATATGTAATGTGTAATGAATGAATATAATGTACAAGTTTCACTTTTTGAATGTACATACTGAAATAAATCATGATATCACTTAAATAAATTACTTTTCCAAGATTATATATATCTATATCTATCTATCTATCTATCTATCTATCTATA
>JAYDZG010000023.1:7732663-7756393 GCA_034509265.1 Microcambeva bendego
TATATATATATATATATATAATTTCTGGATTATTCTGCATTGGTGAACTACTTATATATCATAAGACCAAGAAGAACCTGTTTTACTTTTTACTGTGTCCATTTTGCATTTTAACTCCTTTTTCTCCCAATTAAGCACAGTCAATCCACTGTTGGAGACCCCTTAGTGGTGCCTAAGGAGAAGGTGACTTGACTGACACACTCTCTCTACATTTACATTTTTACATTTTCAGCATTTAGCAGACGCTGTATTCCAAAAAGACTTACAGTTACAGTATACAGTTTGCAGGTTTTTTTTGAGCAATGAGGGTTAAGGGCCTTGCTCAAGGGCCCAACAGCAGCAATTTAGCAGTGGTGAGGTTTGAACCGGCGACCTTTAGAATACCTTAACCACTAGGCTACGACTGGCCCTCTCTACACTCTCTTCTGCCTCATACAGCCCCACCCCTGCAATCATGTGTAGTCATTTTTACCGAGAAAGTAAGAAAGTTCTTGTAAGAAAGTTCCAACCTGCCCATTCTGTTCAAAAGGAATTTGTATTGCTTTGTTATGTCTTTAAAGACTTTGGTTTGTGCACAGGGGCACAGTCATGATGAGTAACATGAAATGAACTTCTAAAAAAAGCTGCTTCAATGCTAAAAGCACTTATTTAAAAAAATATATAGGATTTGTTATACCTAAAAGTAATAAATACAAGGGGTAACCTGCAAACAGTAATTCTATAAACATGTCATAAAGAGTATAGGCAAAGTGCAAGTTGAATGTATGCAAATCAAATAAACTAAACATTTGTTTGTTTATCAAATACATACTGTATAAGACACATTGTAATGCTTAAAGGATACTGGCAATAACTAGGCAGGTACAAAGACTGCAGAAGATAATACGGAGGGGACCCACCAACTTCTGGTCCTGTGAAGGCTGTGCATGGTAGGTGAGCCACACTTGGAGCCAGAAGTATGCTACACCCAGAAAAAAAGCTAAGAATGCCCCAAACAAGTGCGTGCCAGTTGCAACGGATTGCTAGAATGAGAGAAAAAGACAATATATATATATATATACCACAAGATCTCATACTGAGAAGTCTACTATGGATTTGAGGAACAATGTGATTTTATTTTAACCACACACATACATACACATTACCTGAAAGTTTCCCAGGATGGAGATTCCAATTGATGAAATAAACCCCAGTAACAAACAGCTGATGTTCACTCGTGATCCGTGAGATGAACAGCCCAGATCCTTCACCTGCTGGAACCTCATAGTGACAATCCACATTGCTGAAATAAAAAAGGACCTAAATGAGTGAAAAACTCAAAAAGAAGGGCAGAAAAAGAAATTGCTTACCTAGCACACAGCAGATGTTGCAAATCTGGGAGAAGAGACAACTCTGAGGTTGATAGGAACCACAAGTACTGACAAAAAAGTAATTTTTAACAGTTGTTAGGAATAAATTGTTGTAATTTGCCAAAGATTAAAGAAAAAAAGAAATAGTTTGAATGGTATAGGAAATGCAAATAACCCCAGATTTCAATTTGTCTGGTAAACCTAATTTCATTTAGTCATTTATTTGTTCCTTACACTTCAGACCTGCAACAAGTTCCAAAACAATTGAGTCAGGGGCTGTAGGGCTTTAAGAGTTAAAAATTAAATAATTATGTCAATAGGTTATTGTAAAATCAATGCAAAAATCAATATCCAGAGATAGCTGAGCCTTTACAAAACAAAGATGGACAAAGGATCCGCAGATGGAAAACACACATGACATTTTAAAAAAGAATTGCAAATTTTACTTCTACAATGCATAATATCATTAACAATCTTTCAGATGGCACTGCATTAATAACTTCCACTCAAGCAATATAATCACATGGACAAGGTAAATCCTTGTCAAATACTTCAAAATGAGGTTACAAAGATTCTTGAATGTCACTTAAAACTATACTGTGCAAAAAGAAGCCATCTGTTAATCCTATTTAGATGTGACCTTGAGTTCTCTGGGCTCTTAGACATCTAGGATGAAACATCACATAGTGAAAACCTGTATTGTGGTAAGCCAAATCAGTATTCTAATCAGGTCATTTTATGGACATGAAGAAATGGACATCATGAACTTGTGACAAGTCAAGCAAGTCAAAAAGCCATAGTTTTTCATGATATGGTTTTGTGTCAGTACCCCTAGATAAGATAATTTACAGTGGGGCAAAAAAGTAATTAGTCAGCCACTGATTGTTCAAGTTCTGCTTAGAAAGATGAGAGGTGTCTGTAATTTTCATCATAGGTACACTTCAACTATGAGAGACAAAATGAGAAAAAAAATCCAGGAAATGTAATGTAATGTAATGATCTTAAATACAAGTATTTTATATGCAATGTTAACTGCAACACACCTAATACCAAGGCTTCAAGCAGTTAAAAACTTGTTGCAAATTTAGTGCCATAATATTTACACACAAAGCTGTCAGATACAAGTTGTACTGTATATAAACAAGCAATAATAATAATAATAATAATAATAATAATAATAATAATAATAATAATAATGCGAATTTACACACCTGATGTATGGAAACTCAACAGTTAGATTTACTGTCTTATTAGCCACAGCTATTCCATATCTAAATATACAAACACAAGTCAGTGAGTGGTAAAGAATGTGTAATTACAACATAAATGAAAGGAGAGAAAAGTTAGAAATGTAAACATACACAGCCCAGAGTCCTACAGTGCCAAACACTGCCAGGGAAACGGGAAGTAGTGCCCATGCCCACATGATGCACCAATCGAATAGGCTGCCAAAACATCATTAAAATTGCTTACTTTAGTTCATGTCATAATAATGATCTGGTATCTATACTTAATGTTAATGAAGGGTGCTAAAGAAGGGTGTCTGTGACCAAAAGGCTAACGAGACAACAACACAGGAAACATCAACTCTGGAGATAATATTGTTATATTTTTAGTGCTTTAGAAATTAAACAGGATTATAAAATTACTGACTGTAGATGTTCTGTTGTCTTGTACACTTTGTTTGCTGTTTACTGTTTATCACTCAAACGAAACCTTCCATAGATCTCCCACTGACCAAAGGATGTTTTGGTAGTGAATCATTCAAGAGTGCTGGTAATAACATATCATTGTAAGTTGTTGTGATGTGAGTGTATCAGGACCAGTCATACTTTTATTTTATAAAGAACACACCCTATTAGCACTCATCATACATTTACTGGGTCATATTCTTAATCCTCCTAACAGAGGACAGTGAGTGCTCAATTTATCGTTATTTCTCTAGACCATCAAGGGTGCTATTTCTTTTTGGAATCCCTTCTCAATTCAGAATACTTAAGTTAAATTACAACATACATGTTTTCTGTTTGGGTTATGGTAGCAGTATGTATGTGCATATGTATGTATGTCAGCTACTTGGAGTTTTATCAATAGCAAGGATGCTGGTGAGTTTTTTGGTCTAATTATATTATGGATATTGTTAGCAATCTGCTTGGGGGTGCTTTCTAATAGCAGGGACATTGCTACAAACTGTGTAAGGGATAAATGCAGCTAAATACAGGAGCTCCCTTATAAAAAAAAAGCTTCTCCAGAGTGCACAAGTTAGTGGCTTTGGTGAAAGTCATTGTACTGAATTATCTACTGATTGAATGATCACTTTAAACATATCAAATTCCAAAAAGAAAAGTATATTATCTACTGATGTGATAATCACTGTCCTCAAGTAATGGGAACAGCTGGGTGGTAAAAACAAAATGCTGGAAGGTTTCAAGTCGGGTTTTACTGTCAAATGGAAAAAAACAACTTTTCATTGATGAAGAAGACCACCAAACTCTTAAAATGTCCCTGAACAACCACAGAATGACAATATGACCCTCAAAAAGAATGACATGGTAGTCTCTCAAACCTACTGGGAATTTAGGTGGACTTGGGTACTTGGGATGAGTGACAGTGGTAGCCTAGAGGGTAGAGCTTTGGGCATAATCAGAGATTGGGGGATCAAATACAGCCTCTGCTTTGTTCAGGGATGCCGTACAATGGCCGAACCCTGTGCTCTGACCTGTGCAGATTCCAAAACAAGCTGGGACATGCAAAGAAAGAATTTTGTTGTACGGTACAAATGTATATGTGTAACGACAAAGGCATCCTTTTCTACTTCAGCAAGGCATTAATCAGGCAGATTTGTCTTTGTAAAACATGTGTAAGCCAAGTCAAAAACAAGCTTATTTTTGGATGAAAACTATTTTTACAGTGTAATATCTGGATTGTTGAGTTTTATTTTCCCAGCGGTACAATGCACCATGCCACACACCCAGTTCAATAAAGGGGTGGATGAAGTCTATTTCATAAAGCCTGTCATTATTCAAAGTTGTTCTACTTGCATTTTTGCTTCAGATGAGACATAAAGTCATAAAATGAAAGAGGTGGAAGACATTTCCAACCATGCGAAAGCTGTGACTGAAAATAGGGGCTTTGTTTGATGGTTGTTTATGAAGGACAATGAACTTGTTTCTTTGGATGTGCAAAAACATGACATGCTGTAAATTACAATATTTTCATCCTAAGATATGGAGAACTGTCTTTAGCAGATTTTTTTCTTCTATTAGCTGCTCCCAATTTGGGTCACCGCTGTGGATCGCTATCCATTGATTTGCCATAGTTTTCACACCAGATCCCCTTTCTGACACCTTTACTATTTATCCGGGCTATGCAGCCTAGTGGCTATGTACATATAGGATGTTTCAATGTCTCCAATTAACATGGCAGCATGTTTTTGGACTCTGTGAGGAAACCAGAGCACCTGGAGGAAACCCACACAGACACAGGGAGAACATGCAAACTGGTTCCTGGTGTTGGCCAAACACAATGTAAATAATGTGTACAATTGCTGTTGATTGTTTGTATGCCACTATATTGTTCTATCTATACCATACCAAACTGAGGTCTGATTAGTTTCAACACTCTCCCAGCTCGGCATTACATGAACAACACTCAGATTAGACAGGTAACATTTAGTGCTGAAAACTTCTAATTAACAAATAATATTCAAAACTTTATGAAAGAAAAGATAAATTGATCTCACCACTCACACAGCGTGGCGTCCTCTTTTGTTCGAGTCGTCTCTAGGTTCGTCTGAGGTGTATAGTTATACATTGATGTTTTATCAGAGTTGGTTGCACTTTGTCCTTACTAATGGCTATCACTCGAGTGCTATAAATGATAGAATTATTACAGAAGAGGCCAATTACAATCTGTTTGCAAACATCTAAGCAATGATGAATGCATGGGTTCAAAATTAGAGACATTGTCATTTTGGGAGTGTCTCAACAAAGACTTTGTTGCTTTGCCTTAATCATTCCTGAATCATTATTTTTTATGCACACACAAAGATATTTAGTCTCATAACACAAGCGACTGTACCACTTTCTCTTCATGAAACCCAGACTTTTCTGACTTTCCCATATTTTATTTAATAATTTGTAAACATTTTTAAATATTATGTAGTAGTGGGATGTGATTACTTCCCACTGTGTTATTGTGTCATTATTGGGTTATGTGTGTAAAACTTTGAGGAAAAAATGAATGTAATCCATTTAAGAATGAGGCTGTAACATAACAAAATGTGAAAAAGTGAAGTGCTTTGAATACTTCCCAGATGCACTGAATATGACAAATAAATACTTTCCATCTGCCCTAGTTTATCATTATCTGCTTCACTGAAAATGCTGGGTGGGTGCAGACTTTTAAATAACCCTAATTAAACCATATTCATTATTCAGTCAACAGATTTTGGCCATAAATGACTCCACGTGTAATGCCATAGACCTCAAAACCTCAGCAAGTAGCCTCTTATAGGCCATGAATAATTTTACTGAATCTCATATTTTGGACATATTATGAGAAGAACCAATGTACTGGAAAAGACAATAATGCATGAAAGAGGACAGTCAGCACCAAGATAGATGGAGACAATTAAACAAATAATGAATGAATCATTAAGCAGCCTGAGGATCCAAACATAAGGGGAAACACTGTCCACATGATTGCCAAGAGTTTAAATCAAATTAAAAACACTTTTATGCTACACAGAGATCTTTGCACCTGAAATACTGGCTACTGGTGTAATATCTGCTACCTTGACAGAAGTAGTTGAGGATTGGGCCGAGACATCTTAATCGAAACTTAATTGAGTTCTTTTCTAATTAATATGGAGTATACTTTACCACATGATTGTGGGTTAGGGTTGAAACACTTAAAAATTTAAAGAAAGAGAAAATGCCATCAAACCCCAGGAACTTCCATATGTGATTTTAATTACTGGTTAATGATGTCCATTCGTAAATTTGGCACAGGCCAGTGATACTGTAGATCAAACCCTACCAATGCCAGGGCTCCTATTGAGCTAAAACAACCTCCCGTCCCTTTAAAATACTTGTTATCAAAAAGCCAATAGAATTTCTATTCCACTTCAAGGGTAATATAGGTCAAAGAAATATGTAAAAGTAAACACAAAGGCCATGACCAAACGAAATTTTAACATTGACATGCCAAGTGTCATCTCAGAATGCACCACTCATTGTAAGAGATTAGACTCATCATTTTCCAAACATATAATGAATGTTTTTCTGTCGTGTTAGAAGCTTTAAAAATAAGGGCAAACCCAACAACAACTGGAATCAGCTGTGTTGTAATCCAGGTAAAATAGCAGATTACTGCACCATGTTTAAAAAGGAACCTGTATGCATTTGTTTCATGAGTTTTTTAAATAAATAAATTGAAATAATTATAGTAATTATTCTTACTTTAAGCTTTTATTATTAGGATTTTAACATCATGTTTTACACACTCCATTCATGACAGGAACAGTTGTTACAGGATGCATAAGATTCAAAGTTCAAGAATTAATATCAAACACAGTCATGAACAATTTTGTATCTCCAATTTAATAATTTGCATGTGTTTGGACTGTAGGATGTAATTGGAGTTCACAGTAGAACCCCCACACAGACATTGAACAGACATTAAAAATTCACACAGAAAGGACCCAAGACGCCCTACATGGGGATCAAACCAAGAATCTGCTTGCTGTGATGCAACAGATTGTTTAATTCGGATACCAAATGGTTGAATTTTATTTTGTCTGTTATGTCATGTTGGAGGATGTGACTGGTGTGATATTATGTACGCTGGGGTGCAGAATTAAAATGGTTAAAATAACTTTCAAATCAACTGCTGGTCACCATTACTGATTTATTACCTTGCAATAAAACTGGCAGATTCGTATTAGAGAAAACAAAAAGACAATGACATTCTGATGACTTGATTCCACTATTACATGCCAACAGACAGAAGGTTGAAAATGATTCTAGAAAGGTGTTTCGTACAGGCTATGACAAAGTGCAGAACTTTTATCATGTATTCATCGTCTTTTCTGCTTTGGTGAGTTTTCTTTTTTTAAATCATCAGAGCTCTAGTTCAATCTTAACATCCATCTTTGTCTTAAATGGCTCAAGTACAGGTTTGACTTCCTCAGACAGGAACCTAGTCACCTAAGGGAAACAAAACAAAGTCAGCAAATAACAAAGCAGCTAAATCAGAAAGCATTTTATGAATTACAGCATGAATATCCCAGCATTTTGTCAGTCAGGAATTACTACTATGTGTCTACAGCATTGATTCTCAAACCAGTGGGCGATGGGGAGCCTCAGTGAGCCGGGGGGGATGGGTCATTTTATTTATTAAAAAAGAAAAAAATAATTGTGATGTCATATTGATCACTTATTAACTACCTATAGCCTATATTGTTTTTTTTTTGAGAATTTGCAAATGTTTTATTTGCCTACCTCAAAAGGACAAATATCAACAGGAGATGCAGATCCTGCTTAAGTAGATTTACCCCTGAGGTAAACTCTCCACAAAAATCAGAAAATACAAAAGGATACACACTGGACCAAAACAGTAATTTTCTGCTAACCGACACCCGTCTCTCTCTTAAGAGGAAAGCTTGGCTATATTTTGTCAGGAGACTTACTTTGTTCTTGCCTTTTTCTCTGTGTTTTTTCTCAGTTAAGCAAAGTGTTTAAGTGTGCACCAGAATTATAGATACTCTGAGTCTCCACTATATGTTCAGGCGGAAATTAAAACTCCATCACCACCACACAAGCTACATTTCCTCAGAAGTAAAACACAGATTTTATTACATTGGTACGTTGTGACTCCATATCCACTAAATCCTTCAGCGACACAAAAGTCCAGACACCAGTAAGGACACTGGACTGCGTCAACTCAAACCCGCCAATGTGGGAGTCGAACCCGGAAAATCCGGACTTCGGACACTGGCTCTGTTGCTGCGCTAACGCAGCCCAAGAGTGTGTTCACATGAGAAGCGATTTGCGACTCTAAGTGCCATGCCAAATCATTCCAAAAGGTGTACATGTAAACTCAATGCCACTCCCACAACAAGGTACCATTGTATTTCTTTAGAGGTTTTGTATTACACATGTACAGATCTATTTGCTTTGTTCATAGTACAGTTGATCATATGTGCATATCTAGCAATCCTGTGCTCCCACTTTTAGTCTGTTAAATCAAGGATTTACTGCATTGTACATATTTATCTTCATCATGGATTTATCAAATTTCCCCAAAGCAAAATTAAGTTGTTATGCATTTCCTGAAGGAACTACAAGAGTGCCTGAAATCGTGTGCCCTGTTGGGGGCAGAATTAGAGCCAATCCCCTGCAAGTTTACACAAACTAAAAAAAAAAGAAGTTAAAGAAGTACTTTAGACTTTGTTTGCATGGTTAAAACTCTTCACTCCTAACAGTTATTTAAAAATACTAGAAAAAATAAATCATATTGTCTTTTTTGTTAGGTGTGTGTGTGTGTGTGTGTGTCAGAGAGCCACTCTAAAGTCTTAACTCACTCCTGCTAAAATGTATGTTAGTTAAAAAAAGCAGTTTACACCTATTTACATACTCTTGAGCTTATAAGTCAAAAAATCTTTTACTTGTCACTTCACCATAAACACCCTCTGAGAGAGGACACCTTGGGGATCATTTTGGAACGAGCAGTAAATGTTTGACATACACCCATACTTCATCTGTGTATTACCTGTGTATAGTCTCATGGTTTTTGTGTTTAATGTTTATTGTTTTTGTGCAATGTCTGCAAGAGGTACATTGTTTGTATACCGAATTATTCTAGAGAGATACCACCAGCAAGAACCAAATTCCTTGTGTATCCACAAACTTGGCCTATAAATCTGATTCTGATACCTGTTGTGGAGCACATCCGATGAAGGTTTTGGGATCTAACAGTGCATCCAGTTGGTTGAGTACATGACTGAAGTAAGGGTCAGTCTGGACACGTGCCAGAAAGTCATTATCTCCTCCCTCCTGCTTTACCACAGCTGCTGCCTGCTGGGACAGCACCCGAATCTTCTCGTGGCACTCCTGTTTCAAACAGGTGAAAGGTACAGGTTTAGAGGGAGAGGACGGTAACAAAACAGTTGTTGTAAATTCTTACACAACATGTTTTTACAGTCCAAGATAGACAAGTATAAATAGCCTATTTTGCTTAATTAAACATAATTATAATGCATACTTATTTTAAAAGGACAAAATATGTATTTTACTTTGATTTCCCGAAGAAAATTAATTAATTGATTAAATGAAGGTCAAATATTAAATATAAAGAGGAACTCTGGGACGTTAAGCCTGGTGTGCTCTAAAAGATTATTATTATTTCAGGACAGTCAAAAGTATATTATTATTTTGTCTGTATCTTCATAACAAGATAAAAGCATATTGCACAGTGTAGTGGTCATTTAGTTTCTTGTTATAGTATTAAATGATTTTTACTAACCAGGAGAAACTCATTTTTGTTCGTCCCAGAGTAATTGAACTGGGATGGTGTTGTTGATGTTTCTAAACCCCATAGCAACTGCTGTTGTGTAGTTTGCCAGTGGAGACAGGTGAAGACTGACCATTATAAGGGGGTGCCCTAAACCTATGATGATGTACTAGTCCACTGGCTTGGTGGACCACATCTGGGCCATTTAGATAGATTTGTTTAATATTCTCATACTCTTTATGAAAAAGCAACCAATAAGCAAATACAAATAAAATTAAAAGAAGCTAATCACCTTGCTTTATGGCCATTCGTTAATAGCAAGACATACTGGTCAAACAAGATCATTTTTTAATAATGATAATAATGGCCTTGTGCCCACCTGTCTATTTCCTCCTGCCTTCACCATGGCCATTATAATGTTCTCAGTGGCCATGAAGGGCAGCTCATGTCGTATGTGCCTTTCGATAACCTGCAGAATGAGACAAGAATAAACGTAAAACGTCAAGAAAGAATGGATGTTAAAAAATAATTTGAAATAGCGCCCCCACGCGGCTATCAATACATTTGCAAATATTAATATATTTTTTCTAAACGATATTGAAAAAGTAATAATAATTCTAAAAAATATTAATAACTTGGCCACAAAGCAAAAAATAACTGAACAAAAAAAATAACACGAGAATTTGGCCAAAAATAATAAATCATTTAAAAATAAAATAATTTGGGGGAATAAAAGGAAAAGTTCTAAAAAATAACCTGTGAAAAGAAAAGCTAAAATATAAAAGCAAATATAACAAAATACAAGAACAACTGCAACAAGAAAAAAAAATCTGCAACTAAAGATCAAGTGTAAAATATATTTAGTGCCAAGACAAAAGATTTTTCTCTGATACTATTCTAGATTCAACAAATATGTCAATCAATGTAAACTGATGATCAAAATGGTCATTTACTTATGGAAAAAAGTGTCATTGCTAACTGACCCAGTGCCAAATAGTCATTTCCTCTTGCTCAACCACCTTGTGACCAATTTTAACTGATAACAGAGTTCAGTGAGACTACACCCACCCAGACCTTCAGTCTGAATTAGAACTCCCCCTGAAATCTAATCACATGACTATACAACCTTTTCAGCAGCAGATAAAAGTGGCCACAGAGTCTGCTGAGTGGGAAAAGACCTGATTTAGTAAATGGGGTCTTCAAACGCTATTCAAAGACCCAGGTTATTCTGTGCAGAAGGTCCAGCTGTGGGTGGACTTCATGTCCAAATCTACTGAAGTACAGGTGAAAGGGGCTGAGAAACTGAACACGCAGAAGTGGAGCAGAGCAAGCAAATATAGCCTCCTCGAATGCAAATGAGATCCCCAGCAGCTAAAGACTATTTGGTTACACTAAATCAGGAGAAAATGGATGATAATTTTAAAAAGCAGACAAAAGGGTTATAACTAAAAACAAACTCGTCTCTGATTGTCGGCATCCATGATGGCATGATCCACAACTACATAGAAACGAGACATGAATTTAATTTGTGATTATTGCAATGAAGAAAACTGTTAATCATTGCTATGATTAGCAAAAAGGCTCGTCTTAGAGATGCCTAAATCCTTGACACTAAACCTTTTTTGTGAAGCTATCACTGAAAACCCTACGATATTTTAGTGCTAGTGGGAAAAAGCAGTTTGGAGCCTGTTGGTGAATTGTTTCGCTAACTTGGAAAGGGGTATGAAGGAAAATCAAAAGTGATCAAAAGCTGTGAAAATGCCATATGCAATAACATAGTCATACCTTAGGGTAGACAACCAGACCCTCTGTGATGTTCTGCAGGGTGCTGAGGATGATGTCAGTTGTAAGAAAAGACTCCGGCAGAGAGATTCTCCTGCGCACACACGAGCACACACGCACACACGCACGCACACGCACGCACACACGCACACGCACGCACACACAGTGAATTTCTGTTGTTAAGTATTTTTTTTGCATTCTAATTACACACATTCATTTTAGTAATGAAAAACAATTTCTTTATCTGTCTTGAAGTCCCTAATGCGCTTATGCTGTGATGATATCTAAAATAAAAGTAAATGTAATTTACATTTGCATTTTACATCTTTATCTGGATAAAAAGGACACCTTGAGCTCCAGATGTCAATGTCTCTCATGGTATGAGGTTTTGTCAATGTACAGGTAGGGCTGCAACTATTGATTATTTTTGTTAGAATAGGTTATTGCTTAATACAGCAAGTAATTAGATAAGAAAAACTTGATGAGATAACAATAAGACATCTCTTAAAAACTGCATTTTTTTTTATTCCTTGCATATAGCACAGTTTAAAGATGAAAAATGAAAAATGCAACTTACTTTTAAAATGCATACTGACAACCTAAAATGTAGGCATCAACATGATAAACAATAATACATAAACATGCCCTCAGTTTGTGCAACTTTCAGAGCTAAAAGTTTCAGCTACAGTTCACGCAGAACATAAAACATTAATGTTCTGTACATGTGTGTCTCTTTCAAAAAGCATGTGGTTGTAATGGATTTTTTTTTTTTGCATATTAAAAACTAACTAACTAAACTAACTAACTAAATTAGATACTTTCATACTGAACAGTAGCACAGGAGCGGTGAGTGTGCAGCAGTACAGCAGTATGAAACATAGTATTCACTGAAATGTACAAGTTTAGGTGCTGTTTCGATATGTGATTTGGGATGCAACCCTCAGCTTTTTTACAACACCTGGTCACAGCATGAAAATGTTCTGCAAAAGTAAAACTCATCCGTGCAAAACACCATGAGCAGTAGATAGGTCCATGTATTGAAATGATTTTTAGTAATCCAGTAACTCCAGTTGCTCAATGAGTCATTTCAGCCCTAGCTGAGTATTGCAAGCATGAAATGCATATAATGCTGAATGTATATTAACAAATAAAATAAAGATGACAAGATAAAACATGAAATATTATGGCTTCATACTATCTGCAACGGACCTTGCCAATTTTTTTTTAACTTCAGAACGGCACCTCCCCAATTTTGTGTGATGTCATATTGAATTACCGGTTTGCACTATCATCCAGAGTTCTTTCCAGCCACTGCACTGAGGCAGTCTGCAGAGGATCAGACACCAGCGCCACCAAGTGACGAGCCAGACTGCAGCAGCGCTCTGCACGCATTGGGTTTCTCTTATACGGCATAGCACTCGAACCTGCAAACATGTTATATAAAAAGATTATTACAAATTCTAACACACAGTTCAAGGACATCAAATACACACGTTTACTTTGAAAGTAGACAAATTTATAATTATTACCATACACCCTATGAAATAGACAAGCTCATCCTGTTAGATTGTTTGTTTATTGGTTTAACACCAACACATTGGTTACATTCATGGAAGGTTTATTTAGTATTTTCTTGTTTTACATATAAAGGATCGTAGTTTTCTATGAAATGTATGAATTTTCTGCAATTTTCTACCAATCTAGTGTAGTCAGTTCGCCTTCCACTGATGGGGGTCACTGATTGCAATCGATTGCACCTCTCTATATTCTTATCAGGGTCCACATAGTCTGATCATCCCGCCCTAGCAGAGCCGTGGCTGCGACAGCCACTGCTTTTATGCCCGATCGGCCATAAGCAATGTTTTGAATCAAGGATTTCAGAACTTCAGCGTTGGTGTGTGGAATGTCCCGCTTTGCCACCTGGGTACCCACTATTTTCTAGCTGTACATTTTGTTGGCTGTTGATGTTATCAAGGGGAATACTTTTGAAAGGCACTGTATATGTAGATGCCATGGGAAGAGATGCTCAGAATTCACAAAACATTGAATATTAAAGCAGATCATAGCAGTAATAGCTCAGAACCAAAAAGATTCCAGAGCAGGATTCCTGTGATATTCCAGGATAGGTTCATAGACCTAATGATTAGAAACATGTTGCCTGTTTACAAATCTACATTTAAACAACAGGCTGTTTAAACACATCAATCCTGAGGTGTATCAGGGTGGATGCTAAATGCAGATTTGGCAATTCAACCATGTTAAGCTGTGCCTGGTTGTATACGTGTACGGTAGAAGTTACTGACCGCTTTTGAGTGTAAATTGTATCAAACAATCTCTGTACCAAACCATCAAATGTTAATGCACACATCTAAGCTTCTATGAAACTTTACTTACCAATCTGCTCTTTTTCAAATGGTTCTTCGATCTCTTTTAGATTAGCCAGAAGACGAATATCAGTGCAGATCTATGGCAGACACAAAAAAGATGAAACTCCATAATGATCTTCATATCATATATAAAATATTAGTACCAACAAATACATGGCTGGGTGTAGCTAATATCCAGCACAGGTCAAGTCAAGTCAAGTGGTTTTTATTGTCATTTCAACCATATACAGTGTTCAGTACACGGTGAAATGAAACAACGTTCCTTCAGGACCAAAGGTGCTACACAGAACAGTAAACTACACAACACAACAAAGTGCACGTGTGCAATAGTGCAAGATGGTTCACAATAAATACGGGAGACAATACAATAAATACACAGGGCAATTTACAATATACAGGACAGGGACAATAAATACAAGAACAGTGCAGATAGCCCACTAGTAGTGTGAGCAGTAGTTAAGGTGCGGATATGTCCATTTTGGAATAAACGTAAACAATGTATTAAGCTATGTTCATACCAGGCTCTGATTGTTCAGGAGTCTAATAGCTTGGGGGAAGAAACTGTTGCACAGTCTGGTTGTGAGGGCCCGGATGCTTCGGTACCTTTTTCCAGATGGTAGGAGGGTAAAGGGTGTGTGTGAGGGGTGTGTGTGATCATCAACAATGCTGGTTGCTTTGCGGATGCAGCGTGTAGCGTAAATGTCTGTGATGGAGAAGAGAGAGACACAGATGATCTTCTCACTACCTGCTGCAGGGACTTGCGATACGGTGCAGTTCCCAAACCAGGCAGTGATGCAGCTGCTCAGGATGCTCTCGATGGTTCAGGAAGCAGCAAGATGGGCAAGGAGTGACTCAGTTAAGTCCTGATCAGTTCTAACAAGTATTTGGAGCTATGCTGACTGCAGTGTATCTTACAGCTGCTGTAGAGTGAGTGGGGGACGGTCCATAGAAAAAGCAACTTCCTCAGATGCTCAAGTGAATTTGAGTCAGGGGAATTGGGGGGCAGAATAGCACATGGAAGTCTTAATCATGTTATTCCAATGTCAGACCTTCTCATGGTTTAATAGTTTCGAGCCATGTAACATGTTGCATTGTGTTGCTGGAAGATCCCATCCGCCCCAGGAAAGACAACCAGCATGTATGGGTGTACATGATCTGCAAGGATGGATTACTACACCAATCATCCACATGGATGCATGGGCCCAGAGAATGCCACACAAACATCCCCCAGACCAAAACACAGCATCAGCCTTTAAATGCAGGAAACGACTCCGTTGCTGGTTCGTGACACACTTAACATGATCGTAAATAAGGTAGGGTCTTAGTTATAATACACAATTATTGTATTTAACTCACTAACTTTGTGTACGGTGGCGCCAAGACTGGCCAGCACAGTCAAACAGTTAACATCCACTTTGCGGCTGTATGTTTGTCCTGTGACCAGGTAAGCTCTAATACAAGACAAACAACATGAAAATATTTAATTATCTTGCTGGTACAACAAATAATTTAAAATAAAATTACTTGAACTACAAACATGCGCTTACTTTTTGAAACCGGCCATCTCCGTCACTTTTCTATCCAATTCCTCTACCTTGGAAAAGAGAAAATTATGTCAAACAAGAACATTCTAACGTTATTAGCAGTTTAGAGAAGGGTCATCGATTCTATGACAATCAAATGTTTTAACAAATGCCAGTTCCAGAAAAATTTTGTGTGAAAGACTAAAAAAAGAATCTGTAATTTGGTATTTCTTTCTGTGTATTTACAGAATATAGGTATTTCACTATCTACTGTACATAATGCTGCTGAATTAGTGTGATGGAATAGTCATGCGTCTGTGATAAATATAGACACACAGGCTAAGTAGTTTGTTTTAAAGGTTGCAAGCTAATAATTCTCTGGGTTTTAAGTTAATCTCAGCTGGACCAAAAAATCAATGTAAAATTTTACATGCTAACATTTTGGGCCCTATTTTACACCCTGTACAAGGCATGTTGCAATGCTCATCGATATCTTTCATCCTGCGAATAGTCTATTTTCAAGCCTTGCGTCTGCGTTGCTAAAATATCAAATAGTGCTTACACTGGTGGGTGAATACATTGATGCCCATAGGCATCTCAAAATGAGGTGTGTTAAGGTAAATTACTGGCGTATTGCAATCTTGTTATGGCTATGAAAAACACAGATGTGCTACTGACTGGGAAGAAAAATTGCACATTTGTATTGTATTTGGACATTTTAAGGCAATCAAAATTTGATCCATTAGTTATTTGATGACTGCATTTGACTCATTTCTCCATCACTGAAGTGCTTGAAAACTTTCACAGCATGAACAAGCAGGTCAGTGTCCTCTGCTGAAAAGCATTGGCCAATTTCAAGTAGCTGCGTCGCTGAAATAGCAAATCCGGAAAAGGTCAGCTCGCACCAGACTCTTAACAGGAAATTTCAAGTGACACACTGATTGGCTTATTGCTCATCATGCCCAAAGTACACCCATGAATAAGATTTAGTTAATACCCTTTGCAAGTTTCGCACTGCACAATGCATACTTTTCTCATCGTTAAGATAGCGAAGACACTTGGCCACACCCCAAAAATCACGGTGCAGGGTTGACGTGGTCGCCAAAAAATGCTAATATAGGGACAATGGTGGCCGAGAAGTGCAGAAAATAACAAAAGTAAAAACAATAACAACTTTCCAAGGTCAAGAAAAATACAGGCAACAAATTACAAATACAAAATAAAGATTTTCATGAACACGCAAAAATTACCAAAACTGCCAGTATAAACGTTTGTTTGCATGATGAGTTTGTATGTAAATAGGATGGGATTTTGCAAGGGAATTTCTAAAGAACACGTCACTAACTTCACGCCTGCAAAACCATTTAATTGACTGAAAGTTTTGTTTCTTTGTCCTCTGCCATTGTCCACTACGATTGTGTCGTCAGCTCTTGATTGATTGGGCCAGTTTTTATGTTGGGCCAACTTTTTTAGAAATTGGTCAATGTACTTTAGATGTTTCAAACAGACTGCTTTGTAGATATACCTTGTCATGTTGCTCCTGGAAGAGCTGCAGGAAGCTGGCCTGGGTACCTGTGGTACCTTTAACCCCTCGGAAACGCAAATCGTCTCGAGCTCTCAGCAGGTTCCGCATGTCCATGACCAAATCCTGTAGCCACAGACATGCACGCTTCCCAACAGTAGTCAACTGAGCTGGTCTAAGGTAGAGAGATGATGTTTAAAAAACAATCAACACTGCAGAAATGCATTTCAGTTCATTTTAACACAGAACTATACACACTCACTGGTAGTGGGTGAAGCCCAGAGTCGGCAGGTAAGCATATTTCTCGGCAAAGTTTGCCAGCCTATCAATTACACGTGCCAGCTAGAGAGCAAAAAAGTAACAGATGTATGAAAGATGAGCATAAAGAATAAATAGTTTTATAGTTTTATCAACATTATAAGCAGAGACGTCACCTTGGGCAGGAGGATGTCAAAGCCATCACGCAGCATAATCAGATCCTAGTGGAAAATCAGTCATTGATAAGTATTATTATTAAAACATTTTTAATTCTAGACTTTGCTGTCTTGACTGTAAAGACAATTTGGGCAAATATTTTAATTCATTCAAAGATATAAACTAGTGCAATACAGAACTGAATTAATGTAAATTTAACATCATTAAGCCTTAGTACATAAGCAATAGTAAGCACACAAACTATTCTAACTACTATTACATGAGTTGGCATGACAGAATCATGAACCAATACAAAAATGAAATTAAATGTTATCAGTAAATGCTTTATAATGACAACAAGCTCATCAAATAATTTAGACAGTTAGCTCTTGTAATGAATTATTTGCTGCTGCTTTGGGGTAAAATCTGAAAATTGTGGAAATTTTATACTTTACTAATGAAATTAAGTTTTTAAGCAATAATTAATAATATTATTAATTATGGAATTCTATAGAATGGTCTTGGTCTTTATTACAGAATGTACTGAGAAAACCCACATAATTGGTTACTGATGCACACAAATTTAGTAATAAACAGTTTTTTAACAGGCAATCTCGAGTTAGGGAGTTAGGGAGTCAGGGAGTGGAAAAGAGAGTAACAAGGGTTGATGTAGCAGGACAAGGACAAGAGAGACCACTTCTCCTCCTTGTATAATACATGCTGTATGTGTGTCTGCAACTAGGAAAGTCACCAGCTGGGTAATGTAATAAAATTACATTATTTATTAAAATTACAATATTTTTTTAATTCCCTTAACAAACTTGCCACAGATAGGGACATTGCTATCCTGAAAGATTTTAATTCACCTGAAATGTCCAATTGGCATTCAGCATTAAAGGACCAAACTTTTATCTGTCATCTACAGAGTTACCGTTTAGGTGATTCACAACAGACAATTTGAAATGGGTAGATTGACACAAATGGCACTTTATAAATTGGGTGACAAGCTTAAAAGTTTTTATAATGTATGGTAATTATGGTAAAACAGCAGTGACTCAATTTGAATTCTGGGTAAAACAGTGTGGTTTTTCTTCTCGATGAATGTTTAGTGAGGACAATTGGGAATGTTGAAAGTAAGTTGTTGGAGATGGGAAAGGGGTGAATTACTTGAGAAGGTTTTGATATGTGGGTTACTGAGTGTAAAACACGTGCAGGTAACTATGTAAACTGAAAAAGCAGATGTCTAGTGTCTAAAATCTGTTGCATACACAGTATGAAGTTAACGTGAGAAGTCATAAGGGTGTCAGTCCTACTCCTGAACAGCACTGATCAAAAACCTCCTTTAGCTGTGGATGGAGAACAACCTCACTGAGGTGTCTCAACAACTGCCAGATCCTAATGAAGAGCAAGGAGAAAGGTTCTTAGTGGAGTTCTGACCTATCACACATGAACTGAGACAATAACAAATGCTTCATTTTCAAAAAGAAAAGACATTGAACCAATGACTGTCCCAGAAGGAGCAATAAAGAAGCCTGAAAGCTGGAGGAGGACCAGACTGGGGACAAATCAAAAGGGTCTAGTGAGTCCGAATTTCCTATGCTGCAAACAATCGCTTAAGCAAACACCTTAAGCTGAAAAGTTAAACACAGAGAACACCCACAAATTCGTGGTGCAGGGTTCACAGATTTTTCAACCAATATACTCTGCATTGTCTATGGTTTTATTGTGACAATTTATTGGTCATGCTCTAAAGCATTTCAGCTGAAAAGAAAACCAATGAGTGCAGAAAATATTTAATCTAAATAGAGTGAAGCGTTTATTTTATCTTATTTGTTCTATTACAGTGGGGCAAAAAGTATTGAGTCAGCCTCTGATTGTGAAGTTCTACTACTCAGAAAGATGAGAGAAGTCTGTAATTTTCATCATAGGGACACTTCAACTATGAGAGACAACATGAGGAAAAAAATCCAGAGAATGTATTTGTAAATTATGGTGGAAAATAAGTATTTGGTCAATAACAAAAGTTCAACTCAATACTTCTGTAAGTCTTCACCAGGTTTGCACACACCGTAGCTGGTATTTTTGCCCATTCCTCCATGCAGATCTTCTCCAGAGCAGTTATGTCTTTGGGCTGTCACTGGGCAACACGGACTTTCAACTCCCTCCACAAATTTTCTATGGGGTTGATGTCTGAAGACTGGATAGGCCAGTCCAGGACCTTGAAATGCTTTTACAGAGCCACTCCTTCATTGCTTGAGCGGTGTGTTTGGGATCATTGTCATGCTGGAAGACCCAGTCACGTTCCATCTTCAATGCTCTCACTGATGGAAGGAGGTTTTGGCTTAAAATCTCACGATACATGGCCCGTTCATTCTTCCCTTAACACGGATCAGTCGTCCTGTCCCCTTTGCCTAAAACAACCCTAAAACATGATGTTTCCACCCCCATGCTTCACTTCATGGTGTTCTTGGGATGCAACTCAGCATTCTTCATCGTTGAGCTTTACCAAAAAGTTCTATTTTGGTTTCATCTGACCACATGATATTCTCCCAATCCTCTTCTTGATCATCCATATGCTCTCTGGCAAACTGGCTTAAGCAGTGGGATATGTCTGGCACTGCTGGTCTTGGCCATGGTTGAGTTTGGAATCTGACTGTTTGAGGCTGTGGACAGGTGTCTTTTATACAGATAATGAGGGGAAACAGGTGCCATTAATACAGTTAACGAGTGGAGGACAGAAGAGCTTCATAAAGAAGAAGTTACAGGTTTTTGAGAGCCAGAAATCTTGCTTGTTTGTTATTGACCAAATACTTATTTTCCATTATAATTTACAAATAAATTCTTTAAAAATCCTACAATGTGATTTCCTGGATTTGTTTTCCTCATTTTCTCTCTCATAGTTGAATTGTACCTATAATGAAAATTACAGACCTCTCTCATCTTTCTAAGTAGGAGAACTTGCACAATCAGTGGCTGACTAAATACTTTTTGCCTCACTGTGTATCTGTGTAATCCACTTGTGTTACTTCTTGATTATATAAATCTATAATATAACTGTTTGTCCTCCTAACTAATTAAAGCAAGCTTCTGATTGCTGAAAGCTGAAACTGATCTTTCTTTCACTAAACTGTCACTGATACATTTACACCCATTCAGGAGAGAGATTAAAAGTCTGCCTAAAGATAACAAATGAACCGACTTCTTTCTTTGACTGATGAAATATTTACCTTAAATAAGAACACAGTCCTGATTTGATTCCTCTGATTAGTTTAAAAAGAGTCATTTGGGAAAGTGATTTGACTTGGAGTTTGTGTGTACGTACACACTCGCTCATGAGTGAGAGAGATAAAGATCTAAATAAAGAGTTAAAATAAACCAATAAATACATTTATTTATTTAAAACTAAAGTAACAAGGCTTTTTTTCTTTTGCTATGTAGATTAAATGTAGATAAAGTGTCATTTGAAAACAGAAAATACTAAGTCGTATGTTGCTTTGGATAAAAGTTTCTCTGTATACTGTATATTTCTTGAATGCGATTGGCTGGCTGAGATTTCAACGCTGCACACTCAGTGGTGATGGGAGCGAAGGCCATAATGTGGTCAGAACAGGGCACAGTGTGGAAATTTCCCCTGAGAGAGAAGCTGCTAAAGGATTTTCTGTCGTTCATTACAAATCAATAAAGCCAGGCTGTTATTCATGGAATTTCCTGTACATCTGATGTGGTCTAGTTTATATTTGGTTGGCCCACAAAAAAGAAAACATTTAGCAATTGACATAAATTGAATTTCTGTATCTGGTTGATCACACTTCACAAATCCTTTCAGGATACTTTCTTTTACTGGGTTATTCATTTATTTACATAATGTTGGACTTGTTTTAAAAGTTCATTTTCACAATAAGGAATATGTGCAGCATTTTTTGTGTAATTTGTACCTACCTCTGAAATAAAAGTGCATTGATTGTTAAGCACAAGTACAGTATTATTTCATTTTTTTCAATTTTATTTTGTTAAAAAATATGAATGACTCTTGGTCATGCTATGATCATGGGAGAGTTAGACCGACCAGGCATAACATTATGACCAGGTGAAGTGAATAGCACTGATTATTTTATCATGGCACCTGTTAGTGGGTTGGATATATTAGGCTGTTAGTGAACATTTTATCCTAAGAGTTAATGTTAAAATCAGAAAAAGAGTCTTGTGGTGTGATCCCGGTCTGCAGTGGTCATCTACTAAAAGGGGTCCTAGAAAGGAACAGTGACAGGTTCATGATCAACCAGGCTCATTGATGCATGCTGGGAGCTCAAATTCCTAAAGAAGTGAATGTTGGCTCTTCTAGAAAGGTGTCAGAATACACAGTGCATCACAGTTTGTTGCATATGAGCAAAAAATGCATATGGTTAGTGCCCTTGACCTTCTATGCTAAACTAGCATTTTTTTGTATCTGCTTGGATTTGCTTTGGGTACTTAAGTTTCTGCCCACCTTCCAAAATTCATGCGTAGCGTAGGGTGAATTGGCTACTGTAAACTAACCCTGGTGTGAATGTGTGTGGGCTGGTTATGGCCTGTGGTAATCCGATGCCTTTTCAAAACTATTTTGGGTTTTAATCCATTGCTCTGGACCCAGCATGACCAGTATGTGAATAGTAAGTAGTTTGTAAAAATACATAAATGAATCATTTTGTTACTTTGATTCTGATTCCATAATTCAGATGCCTCAGCTTTGACACCAGCATGGTCAGGTTAACATTGTGAGCCATGTCTGTGGAAGGACCTCCTTGCACTGCAAAGAATCGGTCTGCAGCTTAACCCTTGTCTGAGGAGGTGTGTGCTAACATGCAGTTCAGTGGAAATATTGGGCGATTTGAATTGGAAATAGTGAAATTAATTAAAAGTAAATGAATGCAAATGTTCTAAAGCTTAAAGTTTTTAGAGATGAATGGATCTTCCAGTAAGTCCATTCTTATATTATGCTGTTAGTTAGACTGGCAAGGTAGCTAACTGGGTAGCACTGTTGCCTTACAGCAAGAAGCTCTGGGTTTGATCCCTAGATGGGCAGGTCTGTGTCCTTACTATTTGCTGTCAGGTTAATTGGAGACTTCCTTGGAGACTAATTGCACTAGAGAGTGTGTGTGTGAGTTCCATCCTGAGTATTTCTGTGTGCTTTGCACCCTTGGAAAAGCTGGGTTAGGCTCTAGCACAAGGTGTTTAACTGCCTATAACATTAGTTGCAATAAATTAGCTGACTGCAATTTTACAATTTGAGATGGTAGAGAGCTCTCGTCATCAGTAGGGGTGTGACAAGAACTCGTGACACGTAATCTCGTGAGTTTAAAACGTGGCAATGTCTTGCAAGGGAAAAAAAAAGTTGGGTAGTTTGAATTTTTTGAGAGGGATCTGGCAACATAGCAGCAATGGTGGTGAGTGCGACAGCTCAGCAGTCAGAGCAGCTCTCAGTAGAAGAGGTATAGCTTGAAATTAGTGATGGCAAACTGAAGCTTTGAGGCAACAAGGCTTTTCTCCTAACTGTAGCGAAAAAAAAGCTTCATAACACATTAGCGGCACCTGAAAAAAAAAAACTAAAAGTGCTTTACGAATCTGAGGGCATCCGTATTTTGCATTTGTGCATTAAAATAAAAAAAAATGTTGTTTAAATTAAAGCAACTGACAAAACTAAAGTGTGTACGTACATAAAAAGTTTGGCACAATACTGAATATAATAGCCAAATAATATAATATATTATTTATATTATAATATAAATAATGTGTGCGCTTATAATACATTTCAAATTTACATTTGCTCAAAAGTAAAACCTGTCTAAAAGTCATCCGTTGAAATTAATAAAAGCTTTTTTATTTATTTTTAACAAAAATGTGATTCATTTTAATTTAATGCATTATTGAATTAGCAGATTCTTTTAGTACTGGCCTGTGGCCCTTCTCTAAGATTACTTTTTGGCCCCTTATTGAGAATTGTTTAGGCATACCTGATTTGGTAAATAGTAAATAATACTAAAAGGCAGCACGGTGGCTTAGTGGGAAGCACTGTCACCTCACAGCAAAAAGGTCCTGGGTTCGATCCCCGGGTGGTGCGATCTCGGTACTTTCTGTGCGGAGTTTGCATGTTCTCCCCGTGTCCACGTGGGTTTCCTCCGGGTGCTCCGGTTTCCTCCCACAGTCCAAAGACATGCTACCAGGTTAATTGGAGACACTGAATCGTCCTGTAGGTTTACCCA
>JAYDZG010000023.1:7770285-7803058 GCA_034509265.1 Microcambeva bendego
TCTCTCCTCTCTTCCTCCACACTGTGAGACCTCGATTTCCAAAGGAAATGCTAAATTTACTTTCATCAGAGATCATAACTTTGGACCACTCAGCAGCAGTCCAGTCCTTTTTGTCTTTAGCTCAGGCAAGACGCTTCTGACGGGGTCTCTTGTTCGAGTGGCTTGACACAAGGAATGTGACAGCTGAATTCCATGTCTTCCATGCATCTGTGTGTGGTGGTTATTGAAGCAATGTAGTCCTTCCTCTTTGTGAATCTTCCCCACAGTTTTAAATGGGTCCTGTTTCACAATCCTCTCCCTATTGCTTGTACACTTTTTTCCCTGTGAGCTCTGTTAACAGCCAGCCTCTTGACCCTTTGTGCCTTGCCCTCCTTGTGCGAGATGTCAATGGTCGTCTTTTGGACAACTGTCAGGTCAGCTGTCTTCCCCATGATTGTGTATAATACAGAATTAGACTGAGAGACCATGTAAAGGCCTTTGAGGGTGTTTTGAGTTAATTAGCTGATTAGAGTGTGGCACCACGTGTCTTCAATATTGAACCTTTTCACAATATTCTAATTTTCTGAGATACTGAATTTGGGATTTTCATTAGTTGTCAGTTACAATCATCAAAATTAAAAGAAACAAACATTTGAAATATATCAGTCTATGTGTAATGAATGAATGTAATATAAAAATTTCACTTTTTGAATGGAATTATCTTTTTCATGATATTCAAATTTTATGACCAGCACGTGTATATATTACTGTAATTGCACTTTGATAGATAGCATATCAAATAACGTCTCCCTCCATGTTCCGAAAGGCTCAATAATGGCAAGCAATAAAACAACATTTTAAACATATTGTGAAAAAATTCAAGAAATCATGTGAAATCTCAGTTTATTCCGTATGTCAGGAATCCACGGTTGAATGTGTGACGTCATGCTACTTAGTCTAGCCCTTCATTGCATCAAGTAATGCAACCTGAAACCAATATGCAGATGATACTCAGCCTTTTCATGACTTCCTGCAGTTGCATGCATTCAGTTTAAAATGATTCTCACTGAAAAAAAAAAACAGAAATGGAACAGCCCTAAGTTTCCTTAGAGGTCTAATCAAACCCCACTCTGTACCATGCAACTGAGCCACTAATCTTACTTGACTTGACTTCACCAAGTGCCCCTCTCTGTGTCCTTATACACAAAGAATCACCCATAATATTATCAGTAGAAGGACACCATTTTAACAGCATGTTTAATTTGTTTACGTGTCAGGGTACCACTGACACAAACGCAGTCTGCAATGATGGAAACATCTTGTTCCTAGAAGCTCAGCATTATTTTAGCAACCATATACTATGCCTTGTTATACATGTGCTACAAGAGCTCTCAAATCATTAAATTGTGTAATGAATACAATGGGTGATGTAATAAAGTGGTTAACCATCATTGTCTGTCTGTGCTGGAAACAATACATTCCTAATTTTGTTTCCCTCCACATTTGAAAGACATAAATGTTAATTGGAGATAATAAAATTGCCCCTAGATGTGTGTTTTTGTTAGGTGTGAATGTGTTTGTGTATCTACCAAGCAATGGACTGACACTGTGTCCAGAATGTTTCTTTGTGCCTTGTGTCCATTGACAACTGGGAATAACTTCAGCCATTGCACCCTCTCCCACATGCTTAGGATAAGTGGCTTAGAAAGAAATATTCAATGGCTGAAGTGTGTATCTCATGAAGGAAATCACATTTAATAAGCTGGAATGGTGGAAATGTATCTTACAATCTATTTAGGTATGACTCCACCCTTGCAGATCACATACACGAATATATCGTTTTTCTTGCGCTGGATGGGATCTTCAATCATGATAAAGCAATGTCACATGGCTAGGACGTCCAGCATGTTTTGGTAAAGTATATCCAAAACTTCCAAAGACTACTATGGCCTTTTTATTTTTCAGAACCCAATTGAGCATGTAACAAAAATGCACAACACCCCCCTCCCCCCCAGATATATAGAGTACTGGGATTGTAATTTGAATATGTATGCAATTACGAATACATAAAACTTGAACACATAAAATATCTGTAACAAAAAAACTTTACTGGTTAAATTAAGTGTTAAATGTTCCATATCAAAGGTAATGTAGTCATACAGAGACCACAACCAAACAAAACAGGAACATCATTATAAACATTCATCAATTATTTAAAATGTTTGTAAATCTAGCTTTCCTAAAACCTATGCAGCAAAATTGACTAATAGGATTTTGCTAAACTGTCAAGACAAAAAAGGACAGGGTACAGCATTGTAAAAAAGACCTTAAGTTTCTCTTCAGCAATAGTCCTATTTGATTGTGGGTCAGCTCTTATGTGTGCCACACCTCAGTTGGTTTGTTTTTTTTTCTAATCGAAGTAAGACTTGTTTATGCCATCTAATGTGACTGAAAGAAAATGAAGAAAAAGGTTTTTCTAATGATGTTTATTGTCTACAAATCAACCAGGACAAAATATTTTTTTAATTTAATGCAATAGACAATATTTCACATACATTTTGTTTAAATGTTCAAAAAGTTCAATGTTAAATGTCTAAATCAAAGTAAATGTTAAACCTTATATTGCTGTCTGAAGAATTTAATGAGGAATTCAATACAACTCTGTAAAACTGCAAAGAAAAAATACAGTTTTAAACACAGATACACAATTAAAGGTTCTAATAAAGTACAGAAATGTCACTCATTGTAATGTCCTGCAATTCTTTTGAATGTTAGCAAAATGTTAAAGTAAAAAAACGAGAGTAACACAAAAATGCTAAAAAAAAACACCCCCAGATATATATACAGAGTACTGGGATTGTAATTTGAATATGTATGCAAGTACGAACAACAAAAAAACATGTTTGTGTTTGAATATTATCCAGCAAATATCGCTTTACATCTATTGCTTTACTGGTTAAAATAACTATTAGTGCCAGTGTTCATTATATTTATTGAATATTTACTTTAAGTATGGCTTGGCAGTAGCACTAGTTTGTTTTAGCATTGATTTAACAACCATTCAAAAAATACATAAGAAGTTTTTGATAATGTGACCAACATTTCAGTATTAGAGTGCAACTTCAGCCTAAATCTTAAAAAAAATGTGTGTGTGTGTGTGTGTGTGTGTGTACAGTTTGTACAAACCAAAATTTAAAGTTGGCGCTGTTGATGTACTGCAAATAAAACAGAAATTTTACAGGCATTTAATCCAACACAGCAAAAAAGATAGTGTCATCTTTTTAGCTAAATTTAATACAGAATTTGAAGCCTGCAACACATTCCAAAACAGATTGGAAATAAATAGATTGAAAATTGAGAGGAGTTACAATTTGAAAGGTAAAATGGGTAAACAAGAAGCTTTAATAAAATGCTTAATTGTTTAGTATAGAAAAGTGTCACCACATTTTGATCAAGATTAAGAACAAATGTCTCTGGGGCACAGATGATGGCTGACCCTGCACTCAAACAAGTTTGGATATGCAGAAAAGGAGTTTTGTAGTTCTATACACCTGTATATTTATATATGACAATTATATTCTGGGTGTTTTGTTCCAAAACACAAATAAATGCCACAATATGGCAGTTATTGTTCCATAATATCTAAATAAAGGTATTTAAGCAGTAAAATACTAAAATATTTCTAAAAAAACCCTCAATGCTGTAGGTTCAGAGATTTTTTCAGGGACTTGCTCATAATTTGTTTGCTACTTCTCCCAAATTCTACCAATTCTCATTGCCAAAAATGTTTTTTAATTCTGGTAGTTAGATGTGTACAGTCAGTTGTTCTACATTAGAACAAAGGTAAATAAAATCTGGTGTTTGTATATACCTGGCTGAAAAAGTTCCATGTATATGGTTACATTAAAAAACATAAAGTCATAAAATTATGAATTTATAAATAACCGAAAAGCCATGACATTCCAATAGAACAGATTATTCGGTCTGTCTGGGGCTGGTGTTCTCAGTAGTCACACAATTCTACATTCTGAAAAAAAGTGTTTTCCAAAGAGCTTCAAAATGTTCTTATGTGTGTTGCTAGCAAGATCATTTTTGTGCAATGAAATTCATATAACTAAGCTTGCTTTCTCTGTAGATTTAGCACACTTAGATTTTACACTTATTCCATAACATAACTCATCATTTTTGGCTTGGCTCTTCTAAGGCACAACATCAGTTATCAATTAATAAATTGCTATGTACTGTTTTAACACTATTTATATATATATAGCGTAGAAAATATTTTATTGGTAATAATCAAACCCCAGATGAATGGGGTAGAACTGTTTCTTTTTAATATAAATAACACAAATACGGGGGATCTTTTAGAAAATTCCACATTTTTATATTGTTTTTGCAAACAGTAATGCGAGAGGAATAATTCAAATTATCACCCACGGAGAATGATAAATTTCTTACTGTAATTTAATGGGAGTTTTTCCTTGCAACTGATACCCCAGCTTGCTCATTTTGGGTTGTTGGTCCTAGGATCTGTGAAGTTGCTTTGATTCCATGTCTACTGTAAAGTGCTATATAAATACATTTGAAACTTGAAAGATTAATGAAACTGAGCAAACATCTGATTATGGCGGCATGGTGGTTCGGTAAGTAGCTTCCTGGGTTATTTGCTGGAATAAATCCAGCATTTATTAACCAGCCATTGTTTAGTTGCATAAACATATAGAAATGTGTGGAGTTTTGTATGGGATGCACAGAGTCTGTGAATCGTTCAGTTGGCTGTGCTTTGGTTTCCACTGCTGTCAGAGCCAGGAAATAGGTCTGGATTTTCTGCTAGTGTAGCCCGAATCTTCTTTTTCTCTTTAAACCTGCCGGAATTAGAAACTTTCACGTGTCGTCCTTTTGTGGCATTTTTGTCCACAATGCGCTCAAGGCGGGCGTTAAACTGGGCCTCATCTGGTGTTCCAGTTGTTGTCTCGGTAGTTCCTGGTGTCATCTCTGAGTTATTAGTAAACTCCGGCGGTATTTCATACAACACCTTGCCGTCTGATTTCTTTTTGCGGAGAAAGGTCAGTTTCCACCAGGCAGAGGCAGGCTCTGCCGTTGCCATGATTGAAGAAGAAAACAAATCCTTGTGGAGAGAAAAGAAAAAGAAAGTCAAAAACTTGGCTGACAGCATGAGTAAGCTTTAATAGTTAAGCACTGTAAATGAAGTACACACTTCCTGTGAGGGGAAACACATTTTAAATTTGGTTTAATATGATTTCAGTGTACACAGCTCATCTTTTGACTTTGTTCTTGTAAATGTTCACAATGATAAGTTGTCACAGTATGGAAAATGAAAAAAATAAAATAAAAATGCTGTGTTTCAAGATATGATGTTTTGTCTGCTCAATCCAATTTGTTTTGTTACTATACCTTCAGGCCTATAAGACATTCCAAAATAATTGAGATGGGGCAATTACGGGCTAGTAATGAGGTCAAAAAACTAAATAATGATTGTAATCATGAAAAGTATCCAGGAAGGGTTCAGTATTTAATGACTAAAGATGGCCAGAGGATCACAAGGTTGTCAACAAATGTGTGAGAAAATTATTGAATTGTTTAAAAACAATAGACCTCAAAGAAAGATTGAAAAAGATTTCCATATTTCTCCCTCTACAGTGCAAAACATCATTAAATGATCCAAGGAATCAGAAGACATTTTGCACATAAAGGCCAAGGGCACAAGCTTAAGCTGAAAACCTGTGATCTTTGATCCGTCAGACTGTATTGCATCAAGAACTGCTCTCAACAATAGTGATATAAATGCACAAACCTTTGTTATATTGTTATAATTGTTTAGTTAGATGCACAAAGTCCACTTAAAACTTCATGGTAACCATGTCTGGAAGCAGCCTTGAGGCCTCTACGACATAGGTGTATTGGGGTCAGATGGATCATCAATCCATATATTTTGCTGATGCAATTAAATAAGTTGGTATGATGCTGGGAACAAAATGCATCATGAAGGAAGGTGACTATAAAGAAAGGTGATGTCATTTGTTTATTTTAACATCATAGTTTTCATTTTCATGAAATGCTACTGGCAATAACATCAACAGAAAATGAAAACAAATTAGGGTGTAGAATTTGAAATCTACTCTTTTTATAGTCTACTAAATGTTAGATGTTACAGGAAAATCAAACATCTATCAACAATGTAAAACTATCATAAAAATTTAAACAAATTCACAAATAATGGTTTGATAACAGACAAAAGCTATTACTGAGGTAATAATTGTCCCTTACTTAATTAAAGTCTGTAGAAATCTGGGCCGAGTAGAGGGCATTTGTGAGGTCAGGTTGAGTCATGTTGGATGAGACACCAAATTTGACAAACTATGCACAGTCAATCTAGAACATGTTAAGTATATTCATTATTCTATGGACATTGGCACAAAGCAGCATTAGAGAGAAAAGAGTAAAGACCACCAGACTAAAAATAACCCCTGTTGAGTAAGCTGAGGGTTTATATTACAGAAGCAGTAGAATTTGTATACAGAAGAAATGTGTGTTACAGCACCCTCAGTGACACTTTGTCTATTAAAAGTTTATCACAAAAAGTATATCCTAATTGTATGTCTCCATTATTACACTGAAAGCAAAAAAAGTAAAACATGAAAAGTGTAACATAGAAAAGTAAGAAAGCAAAGACTGTGGCTAAAGCTAATGCTATGATCTGGGTCTATGGGGTGGATGTGGTGCTAAATTTTTTATTGCAACTCAATCGGTGCCATATGGCAGAGCAACGTTATCTGTAGATCTACAGTTACAGGCTTCAAATTTCATAGCTTCATGCTAACATGCTAAGCAGATTGATGTACCATGCTAGTCTGTTCTAGATGATTGAAGTTGTTACCGATAGTAGAAGTAGTTACATACAGACTAAAAATGTAATGCATGTTCATATGGACTATCTCCCAAAACGTTGTAGTCTTTTTTAAATTACTTCTAGCTTTTTCTAGTAATTTAGAAGAATCTTGCTCTTTGAAACAACTTTGATAATATATATTTATAAAGAAATTATATATACATGCAGGCAGGCAGGCCGAGAGATGTGGTACTGCAGGGGGTGACCACAAACCATTTGACAAACCATCTCTGATTTCATCCTTTCTGGCTGATGTTTTGGTCACTTTTGCATTTTGTCAGGTGGTGTCTACAACCCACAGAAGTTGCTCAGGTAGCGCAGCTCATCAATGTAAGCTGAGGCAAGAAGGTTTACTGTGTCTGTCAGCACAGTGTCCAGAGCATGGAGCAGTGAGACTTGGAGGCATGGAGGGCAACCGCTTAGCAGCAGGATCGCTACCTCCTCCTTTGTGGAAAGAGGAGCAGGAGGAGCAGTGCCAGAGCCATGCAAAACGCCCTCAAGCAGGACACTAATGTCCATGTTTCTGCTCAAACTGTCAGCTTGGAGCCCAACACTGTGCAGGTGCCAGAGAACATCAAGATTGACAGATTCACCATTATATATACATGGTTATGTTTCTTTTGTTTAAAAATTTGCATTAGCGTAGCATTTAAGGAGGCTTTAGCATCGTTCATGACAGTTTACACATCTTCTGGATTTTGTCGTATTTACCATTTTCATGTGGCAAGATTCATCTCAACAGCGATGTGTTTGCAATCATAAATTGCTATTAGAAATTTTTACTTTTTACACTATTATTAAGGCAGATTTATTCTTGCTATCTTACACAACAAGTAAAATGCAAAGATGCAACAGACATGACACCATGCTCAAGAAAATGTAAAGAAGTAAAAAATTAAATGTATGGTCCACTGTAAATGACCAAAATGTAGACCAGCCACCCAATTTTTTCCATCTTGGGTTTTATTAAATATATAATTATATGGACCTGCAGACCAGAGAGGACTTTAAACAGAAGAAATATATATATATATCAATTGTGCTTGAAGGGATTGGGGCCAATTGTAGTCTAGTCATTAGGATACAGGACTAGTAATCCGAAGGTTGTTGGTTCAAACCTCACCACTACCAGGTGGCTGCTGTTGGATCCTTGAGCAAGGCTCGTAAACCTTCCTTACTCAGACTGTATACTGTAACTGTACTGAAATTTAATGTTAATACAATGTTATTGTTGCTTCAATTGAAGGTAGGGAATTTTAGAAATTTCTGCTCCAATAATGATAAAATAAATTTTAACCAGCCCCTGTGACACAGCAAGGATTGCTTCAGTAAGTGTTCAGTCTACAGTATGTGTGGCTAGACTCTGACTTCTCCGGTCTTTTTGATTCAGCCTTGTTATCTGAACAGGTTTCACAGAGCATGGGCCAGGCTTTAGTGGTTAATCATATAACAAGCAGAAAGACGTTGTTGCTGGGGAGTTGTATGGCCATAATAAAAGCATAGAAAAAGCAAACACACCTTTACTCTCTCACACAGAGATAATGCTATTGCTTTATATTGTCTTTTGAATGGAAAGGAGTGGACTTGGTATGCCAGGTTGCGCAGCAACAGAGGTGATTTCCATACTGTATGCTAATATCTGTGCTCTCTTTGAGGGTTGGACTTTTGGCCTTTCATGTTTGTATGCAAAGCCAGAAATCCTTTGCAGTTTCAAAACAGGAGTAAGCTTCATTTTCTTTCCTTTACTATTTACTATTAGCAAATGAAAAAGTAATCATTATTGAAAACCTTCTCTTACATTTATCATTGACATATATAAAAATAAATGTATTGATGCATTTTAAAAGATTAATTTTAAATGAAAAGTGGAATTTATTTGAATTAAATTAAATTGAAACTGAAGAACATTCTGACACCTTTCTATCAGAACCAGCATTAACTTCATTAGCAAATTGTCAATGAATCTTGGTCGCCCATGACCACTTTTCCTTCATCTGACCACTTTTGATAAATACTGTATTTATCAACATCCCCCAAGAGCTGCAGTTTTGGAGATGCTCTGACCCAGTAGTCTAGCCATAACAAATTCACCCTTGTCATACTTCTCAGGATTGTCAAATTCTCAGGATTAGGTATTGTTTCTGCTTGTAACCTCAACTTTTAAGATAAAATGGTCGCTTGCTACCTAATATGCCCCACTCACTGGCAGGGAATAGGATGGATATATAATCAGTGTTATTTACTTCACCTGTCAATGGTCATAATGTTATGCCTCTTTGGTGAATATGATTAAACAAAGTGTATCAGCTACTCTTTTTGGGAGAAAATACTTTGAATACATACTATCCAGTGTTTAAAAGATTGAACATAGGAGTAGCTCAAAATTCTCAGCTTCTGCTTTTTATGCACACAAATGCTTTGAGCACACTACACAGTTAGTAAAATAGATCTGTGCTTCATGAAGTCGACCAACAGGTATTCCAGTTTAGGACGTGTGGACTGCATTTCACAATTCCTCTGCATTTCTTGGTTTGGCCTCAGAAACAGCATTTCTGATGTCACCCCATTAGTTTTATTTAGGTCTAGAGTATGGGCTGGCCACTTCAGAATGTTAACCTTGTTTGTCTGGAACCAAGAAATTTGTTGGTGTGTTTGGAGTAATTTCAAGGGTATTTCCTCTTTTGCAATAGGCAACTTGACCTCTTTCAGTATTGTGATATATTGAAATTGATCAATGATAAATAGCAGAATCATCCCCATATCTTAATGATTTTCGCCACCATACTTAACTGTCTTCACATTGTACTGTGGCATGAATTCAACGTTCGGGAGTCTGACAAACTGTCTGCGGCCCCTAGATCTCACAAAAAGTCTCTTTAGGCAGGTCATTGAGTTCCTAGGCAATATTTCCCCATTCAGGACATGTCTTCTTTTAACGATGGGACTTTGCAAGTTCTTATTGGTAAACTGGCTTCACTTAAAAGTATTCTGTGTTAACAGTATCTTTAGAAGGCTGATCGTAGCTTTTGCCCTTTTGCTATTTTGGCTGTTCTTTGATTTGATTTCCACTTTTTTAGATCATTTTAGCACAGCAGCTAAATAGAAAGCCTTCTATAATTTGCTTCATCTTTCTGTATGTTTTTTCCCTATAGAATCAGCTTCATCAAGACGTCTGCTCTTTGTCAGAACAATGTTTTGTAAAGAGAAGATGAACTGGAAAACCACAAGGCTAGGTGCGAACAGTTAATTTTCTCAGCACTTAGCTTGAACTGTGTGGTAAAAGCCATCAAAGTGCATCGAATAGGATGTGTCTGCATTTGAGTGGACTAGTAGTCAAATCCACATTTATGTTTAGCTGCATTCTCACTGTTGTACTTTTAAACTTGTTACAGCTCAGTTGTTGGTTTAGCACAATAAGTCATGTCAAGCTTCATTCATGTTCTGCCACATCATATCAATTTGTTCATCCAATTGGAGACAATTTAAAAAGGTCAGCTGCAAACTGGATCAAAGTTTAATCAGGTGAACACTCTTAGTCAAAATAAGGCATCTTGGGAGAATTTTAAGGCAACTGGAAAATAATATATACTGTATTTATTCTCAAGAACATCATTTTCATTTTTCGGACAGACCATTGTCTTTATTCAGGTTGTATTTGTACTCAGGTTGTATTTAGACCAAGACCTAAACCTAAAAACCTCAAAAAAAACCAACAATTAGAACATGCATGCTGCTCATTCTGTGTAATCGAAGTATTTATCCAAATGAGCTTTAAAATAATATCAGAGGGGAATTCCTCTAGTAAAGCCAATTTACCAATGAGAACTTCTAGCAAATCACCTTTCATGGTGAGCATGATCTACTATAATTGGTAAAGTGACCACACTTGCAATGCAGTTTTTTCCCTCCTAGCTCAGGCTGTAATGATTCTCAAAGAATTCATGAGGGGCAGGATTTAAATTTGTGATTCATTAAATCAATATTAACTTTAAACAGAGGGTGCTGGCCATATATTTTTTGGCTTAGTTTTTACTCATCTCAGAAATAAAAGGGCATTTATTGTTGAGAAGCATTAAAGAAAATCACAAATAAAATAATTTAGAAAGATTTGTTTATTTTCTAAAGAGAAATAGTAAAAGTAAACTCTCTGAACTTTTTAAAAGTAAAAAAAAGTTTCTTCTGCTTCATATTGTTTAAAAAGAAAATCGTGAAAAAAAGTACCGCAAGCCCAGTATCGTGAATGGTTGGTGGTGCCATCACATCCCTACTGTTAGCAGTTTTTACCATATGGATTTGGTTGTGAATTACTGAAGTCCCAGATTTCAGAATTTAGTTTTTACATAAGAGTAATACAGTCTGTGTGTATTAAAAAAATTAATGTTGGTTAACAGAGGTACTTTTCCATTTGAGGCAAGTTTCTGTTGGATAGCTCTCATACTATCCTGCAATCCAGAACAGTTAAATAATTTGTATTGATTCATGAAACACAAAGGTTGTGAGTACAATATAGAGAACGTCCACACCCTACACCTGACATGTTTTCATTCAAACCCTGAGGCAGTGTTTTTCTGCTTGAAAGCAAAAGGCTGACATTCCAGTAAATGGAAATTTTAAACAAACAAATAGGGATATGTTTCTAATATGAAACAATTACATTGGGATAATACAGCTTTATTTTCAATAAAATAGTTTTTTTAGTTTGCATTTACCAAATAATTTTTAAATTGAATTTATGAAAACAAGGCTTTGGCATTTAAAGTACCATTTTTGCATTACTATACAGCATAACCACACCGAACAGGCAAACCATTATGAGCACTGACAGGTGAACAAAATAACATTGATTATCTCTTCATCACCGCACCTGTTGGTGGGTGGGATATGTTAGGCAGCAAGTGAACATATTAGAGGAAGGACAAGGGCCAAATTGTGTTCTAGGTCTGCTGTGGTTAATGCAAGTGGAGACAGAAGGCAGGTCAGTGTGGTGGGATCCACACTTTGCTGAAAAAGTAATTGCTAGTTCTGACAGAAAGGTGTCAGGACACACAGTGCATCACCTTCAGAATACACTTCCCTATGTCGCATGTGGGGCATCAAAAGGAGGACCAACACGATAATACGAAGGTGGTCCTAATGTTATGCTTGATTTTTTGTATCTTTCAATAGTTTTTCTTTTTGGCAGTGAAATTGGTCACAATGATAGTAAATAATATGAAGGTATACTGTAGTTTTTCTAGATGTACCCCTAGTTGTTCAGGCTTTTCCTAATCATGAAACTATTTTCAGGATATATTCAACAGATAAAGTAGTGATTTCAACTGCAATTTCAGTTGTTATATTCTGACTACATTTTCAGTAGATGAGCTTTTTACCTTAGAAAATCATTGTTCTGTGGGTTTCATTGACCATCGTCACTCATTCAGTGTTTTCTCACACAAAGTGCATGTAAATTACTCTGCATAACCAACAAGAAACAATCGGCAGTGTGCTACTGACCATTAGAGATAAAAGTTAACTGTACAGTAACTTGTCTGTTGGATTGAGCCACATGGGTCCGCCTTCACTCCCCCATTACATTTATGAGCCTTGGCTGCCCATGATCCTGTTGCTGGTTTAACACTAGTACTTCATCACAATTTGTCCCTCAGAATCTTCTCCCCTTACCTCTAACACCTCAACTTTAAGGGTAAAATGTTCACTTGCTGTGATAAAGATATAATCACGTGTCAGTGGTCATAATTTTATGTAAATATAAGGGATCTTCAAAAAGTTTCACCTTTCATATTTTCATTGGAAGTGGTGAGGGTGGGAGTAGTAATAATCAGCCATGTCTGAGAGAGCTGGTGACCAGATTTACTGTAGCTCAACCAAACTTTCACCTTTTTTTTGACACTCGGAAGCATTAAAGATAAAAAGATGGTGGTCATATGGTGAGGATGTGAAAACAGTTATGAATCAGTAGTTAAATGCTTAACTACAAAAATGTATGCTGAAGTCATTAAAATGGTACAATGCTGGAAAAAATGCATCACAAAGGTGCCTCTGCAGAAAAGTTATGTCATAGGTTGTGGAAAGTTTTTGAACAACCATCACTAAGGTAGCGTAGTGGGTAGAGCTTTGGGCTTTCAACATGAGATTATCAGGCTCTGCTATGCAGCCACTGTTGGGTTTTTGAGGAAGATCCTTAACCCAGTCTGCTCCAGGGGCACCATACAATGGCTGACCCTGCACTCTGACCCCAGCTTCAAAACCAGCTGGGAAACGCGATGAAAGAATTTCATTGTCCCGTATATCTGTAAATGTGTAATGACAAATAAAGGCATCATATTCTTCTATTCTATTCTATCCCATGACAAAATTGAATCAACAAAAGTGACATTGACATTATAAACTCATTCAGTAAATAACTGATAAAATTAGTTTAGAGCAACATTTCATAAGCCTCCTTAATACAGTCTAATAACTCAATAGAGTTTAATAACTCTACCAACACTTTTACCTTAAGCATGTGTAAACTTGTGTGAGAATCTGCTAAATGTAAACCATAGGGAAATTGTGATTCCCTTCAACTGCTCTGATAAAGACACATTACAATAAAGAACAACTGCTTCTGTGGACCAGTATTGATAGCATTAACTATCTTATCACACTGTCTGATCTAGCTAATCATGCAAATTCAGTAAGACGGGTCCGGCCAGGCCATGCAGTCATTCTGAATTACTCTCTGAACTTTACAAACAGGAATAATATGCACAGATTGTCTGCTTGTGGCTTTGGGAATCTTTGTTCTACAGCTTTGAAGTAACTACTGGATGAAAACTTTTGTTTTGCCATAGCTAGCTTTTTCTATGGGAGTTATTTTTTTAATAAGACCTGAGTAAATTTTGAACTAACAGGTACGTATGTATGTATATTTGAGCTCAGGTTCAAATATATGTTTGAAGGTAATTTACTCTAAATACAACCACAAAAATTAAATAAAAAATAAAATTAAACAAATCCCAGGGAAGACGATCAGCATGTATGTTTAGTATGTTTACATACTAAAATCAAAAGGTTAAGGATGTTCCAGAAATAACAGGACATTAATTATTTAGATGAATAAAAGATAATCACAAATACATTATTTTATATTTTAAGATAAAAGACAAAAGGAAACTTTTTCATAATTCATCTTTTTTTAAAAAAAGTATTGTGGACCCAGTATCATGAATCACATCGCCTTACGGGTAGACTGTATCATTACAACCCTAGTTGAGGGCCTTCCACATTTTTTGTCTTTACACATACTCAGATGCATAGTACAACAAAATTTGGTCTGCACATAACCCAGCTTGTTTGGAAGTTGAGGTCAGAGCACAGGGTCAGCCTTTGTACGTCACCCAAGAACAGACATCTTAAGATAAGAACAGTGGCCGCCCAACAGTGGCTGCATAGCAGAACCTGGATTTGAACCATCAATCTCTGGTTGATAGCCCAAAGCTCTACCCACTAGGCTACCACTGACCTAGAATAAAAGTACTCATTATAAAGTGAGTGTATTTTAATACTTAAATCTTGCAGTCCAAGCTATGAATGCAGGTCCACAAAAGGGAAACCTGGTTGTGTCTGGTATAAAAATATATATTTTTAATGAGTGAACCAGCCGTTTAACCAAACAGATATTTCTTAATGAACTTCATGAAACAATAACAAAACTCTGGTTCTGACTGTATTTAATAGCTTGTTTAAGAAAAGCCAACCTGTTCTGAATGTGGTGCTTTTAAGAAGTTAGAGCATTAGGAAAGGTGTTATACAAATGCAGCATTTCTTCTGTGCTCTGCATTTCTTATCTCCAGTGATAAAGCACATGCACAGTAAATATTTACTAAAAGTTGGGCTGTAGAAAGAGTCTGCTTAAAAGGGGTGAACATGTATCATTTAAAAAATTGAAACTTGAAACAGGTCTTCATCACCTGTAAAGATGATTTAGTTCTTATTTAAATATAAATTAGGTTCTGAATTCGGCTGAAACCCTTGTTTATACACCATATAAAGTTACATTATTTGACGGCTGTAGACCGTAGCTCATTAGCAGACTTGGTGGGTATATTTGGTGTGAAATGCACTTTCAACTGATTTGAGTATGAATCTATCCTTAAAGAACATTTACACACATACATGCTCATTGTCTTGCATGGGCTGGATAAGATCTTCAAACAAGATAATTCAACATGCCACGCAATTAATGGCCCTCTAATTCCTCAGACATAAACCCAAATGTGCCTTTGAGGGCCAACCTTGGTCATTGTGTTTGCTCTATGAACCCTCTCCCATGCCAAGTCTGCAGTCAGCATGGCTTCAGATACCTGGACTACCTACCAGGACCCTATTGAGTCACTCTTAAATCATCTAGCTGCTGTTACTCTAGATATTAGTGATCATGATAAAAAGACTAGTAGCATAGGGGTGCATTTTAGAGGCACATTTCTTGGTAAATTTCTGAGTGTGCCATTTTTATGCCATTTTAAGTTTTTATAATCATAAAATATTTGAGTATTTATTTTTAAAATGTCAAGATCAATCCCAATTTTGCTAAATGTTTATGTCATTTACTGGCAATCCCACAATTTATGTTGTTATTAAAACCTATTACACACAGTTAGTTCTTTAAAAATGTATTTTATGTTTCTTCCCAATTTATTTTACTTTCACACAACACCCATACATATTTTAGATAATCAAAGAGGTTATTAACTTTTAAATTACCAACTAAATTAACCAGTTAACCAAATGTAAATGAATACTTCTCCAGCCACATCAACACCCCCACAGACCTGCTGAATCTAAGAGTCACTTAAACAGAACCTGGCCTGTGATGTGAAGCAGGCTAGAATGTCTCAAAAAGCAAAACATGATGCCACATTCAAAAGATATTCATATACGTACACAAAGACTAGTATAGTAGGTGGAACTTCTTGAAAGACTTGTGTTCCATTTAAGTTAAGATCACATTCCACCTCACAAGAACATCATCTAACACTCAAACTTGGTGGTGTTAGTGTGGTGGTCTGGGACAGCTTTGCTCTAGTGCCTGGAAAACTTGTCCCTGTGAATGCAACCTAACCTGAAGTTCAGACCGACATTTAAAGCTGGTGAAGTTGAGCAGTGGTTAACTTTATGCAAGTTAGGAGCAAAGGTATGATTATGAAAAGGAACTGAGAGATCTCTATTTACATAATCTCTGCTAATGTGAAACATAATTTTTTGTTCGGCAATGATCGCAATGGGCAAATGCACTTATCTTGCGATGTTGACAACACAGACAGGAGAATGAAATGTAAATAGTTTATTTAGCTTTGGATACAACAGTGGAGTTTTAATTTTTTAATTATTTTTTTTGCTTGGGGTCAGTTAAACCATGGAATCCAAATGTTCATTGTGAACGCAAAGCAATGAGCTATCAGTGATTCCGGTGACAAGAAGCGAACAATCGTTTGCCAGTTTACGTATATGTAGTTTGGCTTACAATTAGTTTACCTTTCAATTTAGTTATTTTATGATTAACTAAGCAGCATAACTGACTCTTCTTGTTCACACCTTTAATCATCTAGCACAGTTGGACTGTTTTTTTTCACATTTTCACACACAAATAGTCTTCCCCTTAAAGCTTTTTGAGGATACCAAAAGGGTGGAAATAACATGCTGCTCAATCCAGCATTGTTTACCCTGCCTGTCATCATATAAAAATGTGGAATCTTTTTGAAGATCCTCGTGTTTAAATATTAATGACCACATTAAATTATTATGACTATATAACTTTTCTAGTAAAATGGTTATGCAATCTAAATCTATTTCAGTCCTGCTTCATCAATGTTGTAGCTATATTATGTGGCATTTTCTCACTTTACATTATTATTAGTTTTTATTATTATTTGACATTTAAGTTATATGAAATAAAGTGTATAATGTTTACATAATGTTTACATGAAAAATGCATTCTAAAAACTGCATTCTAAAAACTGTTTTAATTATATTCAATTGCTTAAGGAAGTTATTTAATTCCATACAATGATAAACAAACAAGTTTCCATTTCTCACATACATAAATGTAATGAAATAACACTTTGCGCTGCAATAAACTCTTAGCTTTTGGCTGGTTGCCCAATGTTTTCGGTGCCGTGGAGTTGGGTTGTTTTAGTCTAGAATAGACATTGGGCTACTTTTGTAAGATGTGGCAGCCCCAACTGACACAAAATGTGATCGTTGGACCCGTTTGCAAGACACTAAAAGGCCAGGTTGGCCATCGGATGATAACCTAGAAATATTCCTTGAAAAATCTTGTTAAATTATATTGAGGGATATTATTAGGACTAAAATAATCATGAAAGTGATACCATCTAGAAAACAACACTTAAACACAGCCCATATCTGACTTGACTTCTAAGTCTAGACTTCCTTTGGGCCGTTCTAGCTACTTTGGCCTAAAGACTCTATATATTAAAGCATAAACATGTCATCTTAAGAAAAGAATCCAAATCTTGTATTATAAATTCTAAATTCATCACACACCTGACACCTCTTTATAAGGGTTTATTTTAATGACATAATGAGTACTACGAATAAAGCTATCACAGATCATAAAAAGTTAACTTTTTATTGTATTTCTTTGGTGGATGCATGCTAAGTGGGTCTCACCTTTCTGACTAGAAGTGCGTCACACAGGCTTTCGTTGCTCTCTTCCCTTCAAAGGTGACTGACCTCTAGTTTAGTCCTCTTAGTGCCAGTCTGGTCACAGAGATCATTGCCTTCTGCTGATGACCCAACACTTTTTAAAGCTTTTTTCTCTCTGTCTCAATATTGCTTACTCTTGTTGGATATACACTTCCTCACTCTGACAACCAGGTGCAGCTTAACAGGTGCACTCTCCTCCCACAGTATCACACACACACACACACACACACACACACACACACACTCACACACACACACACTCACTCTTTTGCACACAAATGTGCACATGATCACAGGCAGTCAGAGGTCCCACCTCTTTTTTAGGCTTGAGTAAACATGGCCATAGTGATAATATAATGTAATATAAAGTGTGGATAATGGAAACCTTACATTAAATTTCACTTAAAAGAAACTAAATTTAAATGATTAACACATGCGCAGTCCCATCATATTATGTTGGTGATAAAAGATCACTGACACTTAATGTCAAGTTCACCCTACATTACTCAGATGTCTGTCTGTATATAAACCCTGTTTCTGAGAGAAAAAAAACAGGTAAAGAGACAGAAACTGATCCTTATTTAAGGTAACATTACATATTTACATACATATTTACATAATTTATTTTACTGTTTATCATGTGTGCTTATTTAGATCTTAGTGCTGTGTTTTTGTACACCCTGTAAAATGCATTGCTATTTAAGACAATCACAAATTATGGTTGCTTCCCCCTTTTAGTATGTAAATTTGTGCTCCACTCTATAAACAAATTTAAAATGTCATGCCCACAACACACTACAAAAAAGTTGAACAGAGGCCACAATATATTGAACCAAATTTTAGAGTGAAAATGTATAGAATATTAAATAATATAAAGTTCCAGTGTTCCACAATAAGCAGTATAAAGGGACGATCCACCAAAGGATCAGTTGGTACAAGCATTGATGGGTCATTGCTCATCACTTGGTACCAGACTTAACGAGATAATTGCCAGTTCAAAAACTAGGGCAGCAGAGACATTGAACTTCTAAAATGAACTCTGCTACCAGCTGGCTGGCCATCCACATGGACAATGCTTAGCTAGCTTATCCATTGGGTTGGATCCTGGAGGGGATTCCTCACAACTGATGCAGTAACAACCTCAATGTCACTTGCACAGAGACAGGGGGTGGAGATCAGTGAGTGACACTCAATGAAAAAGACATTTATTAATTAAAGTGTGGCAACAAGCACATTGTTGCTGGAAGAAGACTGATCTGTTTGTATACCCTTAACCTGTCATCAATTCAACTGCTTTTTGTGGTACAGTGTAACCTTGATATTCCTTTACACATGTTTTATATAATAAATTCACTTTATTTTTCTTATGTCCACAAACTGAAGATTGTTGCAGGTATCAAATTCTAAATATGTATATTAACACAATTCAATTATATACAGTGGATGTGATATATTAATATGGGAAAACAGTCCGAGCATTGTGCATTGCTTTAAAGGGAAGATTTTCATGTTGTGATGATTTGATAAAAGTGGTGCATCTGTGGTTACATGTTCCAAAAAAAAAGCTCAACTAAAAATGTTTACGTCAATAAACTTTTACGACGCTGGGAAAATGCATCACTTACGAAGGTGACCAGTGTGGAAACCTTTTGAAGAACTGATCTCAACAGCAGAATGAAATGAACACAGTTTGACATCAGCACCACAATTAACAGAGAATCTGAATAAGTCTTGTAATATTATTGTGTAAATTAAAGGGCGTGTATTAATCAATTCTGATGTTACAGAGAACACATTGAGACACTTTATGAAATACTTAAGATAATAATTACCCTTAGAAAGTTAACTAGTTACAGCAGTACAAGAGAAAGATGGTAAATAACAGAAAAAATAAAAAAAATAAAAGAAGGCAAAGGAGTCTGCTACCGAGGGGCAGGGCGTAATCTAATGGGCAATTTGCAGCATCGCAGCAGACAAAAAGTACCCACTCAATTTACTGGTTCTTCAAAACGTTGAATGGATGTGTGGAGGAGCCTTCATCGGGCAAAAAAGAAAAGCTTTGGGAATGTGTATTTGGTAGAATAGGCGTGTTGTTGATCCTGCGGCTCAACGGGAGGTCTACCACTTCACTTGTTTGTTCCATAACCCTCAAGATAAATTAATAAATGCAAAATGACTTACTGCGTCCAACCTCAGCAACAATTATGCAGCTCAACAATCCCACCACGTTAAAAGTCAGTGAGCTTTTTTACTTTTGCGATCAGGAGTGTGAATACTTGACAGAAATCCAAATTCGCAGATTTAAAGGTTGTGGTCTTAAACTTCAGATAGAAAAAGCATGTTTGAGTGTAAAGGCATTCAATAAATTGGCTTTTTTGGGCAAACTTCTTAAGATCCAATAGATAAAATAAAAATTATTGCAATTTGTATAACCTTAACCTAAAATCTTAAGATTTTGATGAGGGGTGTGATAGATTAAATTATTTTCTCGTTTTAATTCTAATTATTACACTATTCCATCCATCAAAAGATTGTGTGTTTTTGCCAATGGAAACATGAGAATAAAATCAAGTATAAACTGTTAAAACACTTTTCAAATAAAATAAAAATGCAGATGTCTATAGAGTTGTGTTAAGTGTGTGTGTGTATGTGTGTGTGTATGTGTGTGCTTTGTCACTTTGTCATGCTTACCACACTACAGGTAAAAACAACAACAGCAATCTAACTACAACACAGACCATCTAACATCTCTGGATGATCTACAAGATACTTTGTCAGTGGGTAATCTTGAGTTGAAAAAGCACCCTGTGTAAAAGCACTCTTGTGTGCTTTCTCTATTGTCAAAATATACCATACTCTTCCTAAACCTGACTAAGGAATTATTCTCAGCACGCCTAACAAAATCTACTCCAGGCAGTGGATGGGGCATGTTATGCCACAGCACAGAGGCAGAATGAATGACTGACATTGCAAACAGTTCAGCTGAGATCATTTTCTTTAACCATTTATCCTATTTAGGGTCGGGGAGAGGTGCTGGAGCCTATCCCAGATCTTCAACAGGTGCAAGGCCCATGATAACACCCTGGATGGGGCACCAGTCCACCTACATGGACATGGGGAGAACATGCAACCTCCACACAGAAAAGACCTAAATCATATTACAATTCATATTCTATATTTATTTATTGGTTATTTAAATGTAAACATATAAACTCATCAGCAAATAGTGTGTTCAAAAAAGGTTTTGTGGGTATTGCTGTGTAGTGTTTATCCATCGGCTGGCTATGTCTGCATTTTGATGGTTTTACAAGACAATATGATGCTTTGTGAAAGTAGCTTACATTTTACGTTTTGTTTTACAGATGTGTTTGCTGTTTTGAGAAAAAGAGAGGGAATTTCAGAAAATGTGTTTTAGCAGATCAGGAAAAACTTCAATAAATGTAAGTTATTTAATCGACAGAAGGTGGCAGTAAAGGGAATACAGAAGAATGACAGTAGGATAAGTGAAGAGTGCTTGTGTACATTCGTTACAACGGATCGGCTTGCTCCCACCACAAAATGAAATGGAATTAAAGGAATAAATCAGTAAATAAATAAGTAAAACTCACACACTCGCTTTTATTCTTACAGTTATACAAATTGAGGCTTACTATGGTGCAGGGAAGTACTTGAACTGGAAACCTTGTGATTACTAGTCCAGTAGTTTACCCTATGAAAAGTGAATGATTTTTAAACTTAAACTCATGCATACAGTTACCAAACGTATAGTACAGCTATTTGTATTTTATTATTAGAAGAAGAGCCCTTATTATTATTGAAGGCCCCTTTATGTATATCGAGCCATGGAAACTTCAAAACCATTTGTTATTTTATTATTTTAAAAGAATAATAATTAGATTCGAATAAAAACAATGCACAAACCCATTAATTGTAAAACTAATGTGTGTGTGCTACTGTGCTCCACCTGTAGGTTAAGCAGTTTGTCGCGGTCTGGAGGGGCGTTAAAGTCTGGGATGATGGCGTTAAAAAAATCAGCTCAGCTAAACATCAACTCTGAGTGATTGTTTGGATTTTTGCGCCATCTTGTGGCGAAACTAAGCTATACAGCTAGTGCTTCCCTTCCTTTTCGGTTTCCTACGGCCACCAGGTGGCAGGACGGGGAATATTAGGTTACGTTTGTCTGATTGCTTATTAGAATTTGAACGTCACTTTTGGTCACATTCGTGACAGACACGCGGTTATTCATTACTCAAGGTTAATCTTTTTACAATTTTATATTAAACACATTTTTTTAAACCTGGCTACATGTTTTTGGACTGTGGGGGGAAACCGGAGCACCCAGAGTAAACCCACACAGACATGGGAAGAACATGCAAACTCCACACAGAAAGGACCCGGATCGTCCCACCTGGGGACGAACCCAGGATCTTCTTGCTGTGAGGAGACAGTGCTACCCACTAAGCCACTGTGCCAACAATATTGGGTTATGCTTATGTTCAATATGAAAGAATAATGTACATGTAAAAGCTCTCAGAATCATATTTTTTTTACTTTAAAACTTATTCACCCAATTTAATCTCGGCAAGGTTTATTCCACGAACATACATGATTGGGATGGTTAAGATCCTGGGCCAGTAATCAGAAGGTTGCTGGTTCAAACTAGCCACTGTTGTGCCCTTAACCCTCAGTTGCTTAGACTGTAAATGGCTTTGGATAAATGCGTCTGCTATGCGTCTGTCACACACACACACACACACAAACACGCATTGCATGGTATGATCGTTGTAGGTACTTGTTATTGAGGGTGGCAGAGGAGGGACAGCCGGTGATAGCGTCCATCACTCAACACTTCTACTTGTCTACCCCCACCTCTCTCCAGTCTCTCTCTCTCTTCCATCTTCCTCAAAAGGACAAAGAATAGAATTTGCTCACACAACCTTCACCACATTACATGAACAAAACAGTGAAAGTACTGAGTCAACCATGCCACCCACTGAGGTTTGGGTCAAATAGATCACTTTTCAAGCTTTTTAATATACTAAATGGTGTTCAATCCTCCAGAATTTACTTCTGAGTCTGAACTGATTCCACAAATAATCTAGATGTGTTCATTCTTATATGCAAAAGGATCCTTATTCTGTGAAGTGCATTTGCTCTGCTTAAACATAAATACAGTAGTACCTTGAGTTTCAAGATATTTTCCCATAAGGATGTATGGGAAACCCGTTAATGCAGTCCTGTGAAATAAAACATATTTTAGACTGTAAAATAATGGGGTGGTTTTTGACACGTTCACACTGAAAATATCACAATTATTATTTAAACCATTAAATAAATTTTAGTACCATTGTGCTACCCAAATTTAATTGTTTAATTGTTTAATTAAATTTCTGGACCCGGAATTCCCGGAATTCCTCAGACTTGATCCCTAATTTAGTATTGAGGGATCACTTTGATGGTTGTTTGCTCGGTGCAAACATTACCATCCTTTTGTTTAAGTAGACAACAGTTCAAGAACACACATCTACTGAAACCCTGTTGGATCCATATTTTTCAGGAACTAAATCAGAGCATGCATGTCAGTTTAACTGCTTAGTAAAAAGCAACTTTTAAGATTAAGTACAATCGATGAAAAAGAATGAGAAAAGCCTTAATCCTTTGATTTGTCATTATTCACTGTGTGTCAACAAAGCTCATTGATGCATGTGGGAGGCAATGGCTGTCTCATGTGGTTCCAACAGATTAGAACAACTGTAGCAACTGTACAACAAACATAGCTCAAATGGCTGTAGAAGTTAAAGCTCTTTCCGATAGAAAGCTGTCAGATTACATACCATAGTTGCACCATAGTTGCAGTATGTTTTGGCGCAAACGAAGGGCCAACACAATATTAGGAAGGTGGTCATAATGTTATGCCTGATCAGTGTATGTTCATCCACTAGTTTAATATTAGTACAGATTACTGTTAATTTCAGGCCCTAGAACAGGTCATCTATTTTGTAAGATAAAGTTTTTTGAGCAAGCAAACCAAAGTTATTATAGCTAGTAAAGTTTATTATCGTTAAGTAAGGTGCAATTCTTCTCGCCTTGACGCTCCTTCAGCTAACTGCATGGGAACTGGCACCTAAAAAAAGCCGAGCGGCAACCATCACTTTAATCATAATCAACCTTCCTAAAGAGGAGTAATGGACGGCATGCGCTCTGCTCCGCCCCAGATTAGAGGCTAATTTGCATAACGCATTTCCTCATGCAGCTCTCGGCGGACTCAGGCAGGCGTGGCTGCAGGCTCTGTGACTAATGGCCGCTCGTGCTGCGCTTAGTCCGTGCACACACACGGCCTGGCCCGAGCAGCGCTGATTGATAGCCTGACAGGAGAAATAGTGCAGAACTTTTTTTTAATAGGAGTGCAAGAGGTGTTTAAAAACTGCGGTAATGGAGAAATATGAAGCCGTGAAGAAATAGCAAAGATGAACAGGGAGAGGTAGGAGGACTGGGAGATGGAGGGAGGTTAGGGTGAGTGTCTGTGAATATGTTTGTGAGGCCCAAATATTGACTGTTTTTGGCCTAAAAATGTTTGACTGACTGACTGACTGATGTACATTACTGAAGTGTGCATGTGCAACATTGGCTCTGAACATTTTAGGAAATAGGTACATCGCAAAAAACAGTGTACAAAGGGATTGGTGGGCTGGACAGTGACGGAGCGGTTGTGTGTCAGTCAACATAGTTGGGGTCCCAAGTAGAAATATGTCAAATCACATTTTTATAACCATCAGATAATTACATAGTGTCCAGCACAGACAGCTGGGAGTGACATAAGTTCCTGGTAGGTGGATCCACAGCATAAACACAATGATCAAGATGGTACCACAGACGCACAGTTGGGTTCAGGTCAGCGGAATTAGGGGGTGTTTTGAAGTCTCAGTCATGCACTTTTAACCAGTGTCGGAAATTTATTGCATTGTCTGGATATGCAATTCAAAGATCGATACAGTTCCAATACTGAAGTACAAATTGAAGCATCTGCTTCAAAGCCCCAAATTCTGTAGGGTTCACATAACTGTTCTTTTGGACATTTGTCTGGTAGCCCCTTGGTTCCACTTAGTGGTGAGTGGATCCACTGTAGCCTGCCTGACCTTGCACATTTTCCAAACTGATGTTCACCTTCCACATTATTTGGAAAGCTGACACTTTTACAACAGTACCACAAAAACTGTTCACAAAAAGAACATTTTCAGACTACCTTATATATCTGTTTAATGTGCTGTTAATAATGAGCTGTGGGGCACACAAATGTTATCCCTGTGCTGAGAGCAGCTAATAAAATTGTATGTAGGCTTATGTCCAGCAGGTTCTTTAATAGATCCAGCCACAGTAAAACTTCCTTATTCAAGAGCTGCTGTATGTACATACACACATTGATCACTAAATACTGTACATACATACATATGTCCATACCTTTTTTTACTTGGCCAATAAATCAGATTCTGATGTCAAGACATTTATTAAACATTGTTTCCAGTATTGGCATTGTGATATAAATAATTAATGGCTGCAGATAAGGCTTGAATCAGCAAACAGCTACAACCTTAGTCCAGTAGCTTAATCACCAAAATATGTGCCAACAGAATTTTCTTACTTTTTCTTTTCTTTCATTTTAAATTTTAACTGCCTGATCACTGAAGCTAGACATACGGACCTAACCATCATGTACATCTTAATTGCACACCTTTTTGGATGCTCTCTTTATGCTTAGAATGCTGCAGTAATGTTTTATATTTGTTTATTTAAAGTACAGAATTCCTTTTCTATCACTTCATTAAGCAATGCCATATGTTGACACCTGCACCAAAATAAATTCCTTGTACATCTAGTACTTGGCAGAAAAAAACCCCCTTCTGATTCTATACCACACTCTATCCTAAAAATACAAAAATATCTTCATCAGCCAGCTGTAAATGTAACGGTACTAAACAAATTCACTTAAACTACTTGGTATTCTTAACAAAATCCTAATTTTTGGGTTTTAGATGTAGCTGTCTTCACTATGGCATACATATTGCTCTGCTATAGGAATCAAGAACTGTGACTGTGATGTCATGGGCTTAATCAGTCCACTGGGGTCCATAAAACAAGATGAGTGTGGGCTGCTGAATGAGCTGGAGTCCATATAGGTCTGGAGATTTTTGCCTCAGGATGTGATTCTTCCAGTATAATGTTTGCTAGTGACATGATGATGTTTACAACTTGAAAGTGTGTTGGTCAACAATGCTCACTATTTTACCCCAAGTAATTTAATAAATGTAACGAAGAAGGATCGAACATATTTTACAATAAGTTTAGTTTATTGTAGTAATTGTTCTATTTTATTATACCTACTGAAACCACATATTTTTATATTGGCATTTTCTGTGTTTTTCTACTACTGAAGAGCTAATTCTGTGGGTCTCCATTATCTGGACAATGGAAGCATCAGAACACAACCCAGAAATGGATTAAGACAAAGTGCTTCCTCTGGGTACTCCGGTTTGCCCTTACCTCTCAAAACATGCAGAAGATTGATTGGCAACTCTAGATTGCCCTTAGGAATGTGTGAGTGGGTGACCGTGATGCACGGTGATAAATTGACACAGTGTGTATGGTGTTTCTTTGCCTTGCGGCCAATGCTGCATCCACCCAACAAAAATGAAGCAATTAGTAAACAATAATAATATAATACTATAATATTTTATTGAAAAATAAGTATTTTGTTTAGGATAACATTTACTATTGCTGGTGTAAAATGATAATAAATATTTAAAATAGGTTTTTTTTCCCTTTCCATGAATCTAGCCTTATCTTTTTTCAACCAACACTGAATGGAATACTTGATTTTATATTTATAAAATAAATAATAGTAGAGTTGAGACAATGTTTTTCAGCTTCGTACTTTTAGCAGTATAGTAAGTAAGAATTATAATAAATACATATTTATTATGGCAATAGTATTCATTGTTGCAACTGTATAAATGCATGAGTGTTAATGTAAATATTTTTCTGCATATAATTTTATACTTATAAATATTAATAGTCAAGAGATGAAATGCACTATATGATTAGATTTTTTTTCGAAAACACTTATCACTATACACAGTCTGCCATTGCATCACAAAAGACTGAAAATCACTTAGATAAAAAAAATATATGCAGTTCATTGAGCCCAAAATCTTTGAACTTTGAACAGTAGACATATATGCTGTGATCCGAAGAGTTTACATAATTTTTTGGCATTTATCCAAGGTTACAGTACTATGGTAGTTGGCTAAGTAATAGACGGTTAGAAGGCCTTGCTCAAGGACCTAACAGTGGTAACCTGGCCATGGTGAGGAACCAGTGACCTTTCAAATTACATCTAGTAATTAAGTCCAGTACCTTACACATAAAAACTGCCCACTGCCTGAATAAATTTTGTTGTGGTTTAAAAATACTAGAGGAAAACAGATTTGGAATTATCTATGCCAGAGGCATAAATGACCATCCAGAGGGCAAAAGCCAAAATCTGTCATGGTATGAGCATGTTTGACGGTACATTGATCTAGCATATATAGTATATTAAGATTTTAGAAAGACATATAAATGCATTGGAATGCCATATTGTCCTGAGTGATCTATGGTTATTTTACCAAGACAAAGTTCCAATCAGTATGATGATAGTGTTGGAAAATCTAGTAAGCTCTCTTTGTAGAATTTTCTCTTTCTTCTTTTTTGTAGCATTTTACATCATCTTTTATGTACTTGAGAAGGGGGCTTTTCAACTTCTTAAATGCCTTAAAATGCTGCCTCTTTTTTTAACTGAATAACAGGGAGCATCTGATGCTTCCTTAGCTGGTTGCGCCATGTGATTTTCAGATTTTTGGATCCTCAAAAAAGCTTTAAGTCAAGGAAAATGTTTATGTGATGATGTGAAAGCAGTGGTGCCTCAGTGGCTAAACGCTCAACCAAAAACATTTTCTGCAGATGGCCTTAAAATAGCACAGCACTGGGAAAAATTATTATCAAAGGAAGGTTATTATGTTTGTGAAAACCGAGGGAATATTTTACTTTAAGATAAATAAAAATGACAGAGAAATAAAAAAGGAGATATTATGTAATACTTTAAAAAGACACCTTGATACAAATTATATTCAACATTTAAAATTAGACCGACATTTACCGTAATTGGACCCAGTACCTTCATACGCCCACATCTGACCCTTAATGCAGACACAGCGTCCATGTACTGTACGTCCCTTGAGTGCACTTGAGTGTTTGTATGCAAATGAGTGTGTAATAAGGTGGAATAATGAATTCATTACATGCTATCTGACACCATTACCATAATAATGCCAAACACATACATCAGCGCGCCTTCAGCTGCACACCCCGCTTCCCTCAGCTGGACACATGAATCATGTGACACACCGGACCAGAACGAAACCAGGAGAGGCTAGTCGTACCTCATCTCGCACTTGCTGAAGCGAGGAAAGGTTTTGCTAAGGCTGCTTAATTCAACAATATTTTACTTTTTTTAATTGTTCATGAGCACAAGTAGAATATATTTTTGGGTACAATATTTAAACATGTTATCCACAAAGATGTTTCTAAACTATATTTGAGCAATAACAGCTACTTTAGCATATGTCTTATGCTGAAAAGAAATATATATGTAGGAACATTTCTCATTTTTAAAGTACAACACTACCATGTCCCACTTGCTATCCTACTGACTGAGGAGCCCAATGTCAAAGGTACACTTTTATCATTGCATGTAGAAATTGCATTACATTTAATACTTTCTCATAAATAAAATAAAATGTTTTGTCAAATAAGTATGATTAGTGCTACTTATGATGGCTCTAGTGCAGTGAAGGAAGTCATGTTTTATGAGCTTGCTTTGTGGGTATTTAAGGTCTGGAAGGCACTCTCAACCAGTTGGGGTAGGAATCCATCCTGGCTGATCATGTAGTACATCCATACATGCTAATTGTTCTCCCTGGGGTGGATGGGATCTCCCAGCAAGACAATCGTCCCACATTGGTTAGAATAGCATGACCAAGACTTCCAAGTACTACTCTGGCCATCTATTCCCTATACTTGAAACCTACTGAGCACATGGATATTTGAATTTTACACTATTAATCCTCCTCCACACACCCTCTGGAAGCTGTAGAATGCAATGCAGTCAGCATGGCTCAAGATGACAACCTACCAGGACCATATTGAGTTACCCCCAGGCCGTCGAGCTGTTTTCCATGCTACACAGGATGGTTAATGTGGAGATTAGCTTGTGGTCATAATTATGTGACTCCACAGAGTATGTTTGACCTTTGACAAACTATTTTGGAATATAAGATAACCCCAATGGTTTGTAGACAACATGTAAGTAGTAACAGCCAGCATTAGACACAAAAGTGTATTCATTTCATTTTAATTATCAATTTCTAAATAATTTCATTAAAAACATGTTGCTAAAATATAAATTACTCTAAAAATATGGTGCCAATCCATCAAAAGCACCATACGTTCACCAGTATACTGACTTACAGCTAATTGCAATGCAAGATTTTGGGAGATGGAAGGAAAAATCTGGAGAAAGCACACATCTTGTGACCACAGACAATGTTTGATCCAGGTTATGTGTAAGATCTACTAACTGACAAACCAGATCAAGCAGCAGGATTTCCCACTGCACACTGGAGTTCAGAGTCTGAGCTCCTTGGTTCAAATCCCAGTGTTGCCGGTGGCCTGGGCACCACCCTAGCCACTAGGATGCACAAACCAGCTACAGCGGCTGTATCGATGTTCCCCCGATATGTATGTTCTGTTATTCATGAAAGCACATTTTATTTGGTGTAATTATATATTGCCATAATAAACCCTTAAAAATGTGGAGGATAGTAGTGGTGGAAAATCCTGAGTCCGCAAACCCTAAACCGCAAATTTGCAGTGGTTCACTTTATGTGTACTTTACACATATTAGCTCATAGTTAGCAGCCTGATTAGCTCAGCTGCTAAGATACCTAGTAAGCTCCTGTAGAGTATCAGTATATTCTTACTTGTTAATGTAATCAAAAGCAAACATACCATATTTTATATCTATGAACTGGTGGGGAAGAAACAAATAGCTAACAAGATAATCAGACTAAGATTACTTTAGTAATGAGTAGACAGCTTTGGAGTCTGCAAACTGTTTATCACCCTCCAGTCATGATTTTTTTTAAGGGTGTAATTGTCACGTTTGGTGATGTGAAATGCCATAATATGCCTCTGCCTACTTTAGTAAAAGCTATTTTAAATATAAAACACATATTATTCTTACTTAAATCCTAATATTTTCAGAAGCTGAAAGAACCATTACTGGAGAACTAGAGTGAGAACAACACACGCACCTCCAGCAGAAGCTGTTCTCTCTGTGGGAGCATACATACAATGAGATAGATAGGAGACATTAGTAGGAGGATTTTTCTGGCCCCTCATCTCCTGTCAGTGGCGTTTAATAATTTGCTCACTGAGTGACAGGGTTAACATCCTATCTGTGGTTGGCCTATCTGCCGTAAGTGGCTAAGATCTATTACAGCTATGAAAACACTGCATCACTCATTTATATTAAAACCTGATGTCATCAGCTACAACGCTATACATCGCCAAAGACAAATATCCACCTGTTGTGAGTGTTCCTGCAAGAAAAATGTGGTAACTGTAATGGACTTGACTTTCCTGTTGTGCTTTTAATATTGTATTCGTGAAGGAATATGTATGATTTCATTTAAAGCATTAAAAAAACATTGAATATTTATCCAAAATAGTTTAAGATATAGAGATATATTTCATTTAGAATACTGAACACACTAAATACACTGAACACTAAATGTTTATTTGTTTACACTTTCATTATTTTTCCTTGTTAGGAAATATACATACATAGTTTAAGCTTTATAGATGTACTACATAAAGAAACCTAAATAATAATAATTATCACATAGATTTCAAAATATACTCTGACAATGAATGGATTTATTTATGGATTATCAAGCATGTATGAAACCTTAACTCCACTTCTGTCTGGTCTTAGTCTATTTGTGAGGCCAAGAAGTAGTAGCTATGTAATAATGATTGGATACCAGAGACAAAAAAGCCTATACTCAGTACATAAATTCATAAATATGTTTTAAATATGTATGTACAAATACATTCTTAAAGATAATGGATTTATATTTGAATAAAAATCCTTCAGACTCCCAGGTCTCCCACTGTGGACATTTCTCTTGAAATCACAAGACAGGTATGCCTAATATGTTTTTGTTTATATGCATAAAAGCTATGCAGTATTTTTTTTTTATCCTTCTTAAAACGGAAATCTAGATTTTCACTGCAGAATTAAACTGAGGACCACACACACACACACACACCTCCAGCAGGCTCTCTCTGTGGGAGTGTTCATGCACTGAGATAGATTGCCGGCATTAGCAGGTGGATTTTTCTGGACCCTCATCTTTTGTCAGTGCCATGTAATAAATCGCATTTACACTTATAAATATGTTTTGTTTGTTTCTCTCTCTCTCTCTCTCTCTCTCTCTCTCTCTCTCTCTCTCTCTATCTCCCTCTATCTCTCTGTGTGTGTGTGTCTGTGTGTGTGTGTTTAAGTATATTCACAATAATTCTGAAAGTTAATTGATCTATATGGGGATAAGAAAAAAATTCTTTGCATCCTTCATACTCCCATGTCTCCCACTGTGGAATTTCATTTTTAGCTCCTATATATAAGATAGATAGACTGATAGATACCTTATGGATCCCAAAGGAAATTAAAAACATTTTTGCGAGTATGTTAGCATACTGCCTGCTTTAAAATATTTCAAAATTGCATATAAAGATGTAATCTTATAATATAATATATGCACTAGCCAGTGGTGGCTGCTGGTCTTTCAAAGAGGGGAAGCTTGTTGGCTTGCATCATAATTTTTTCAGTTTATACATAAATTCTGCTCTCAGTTCCTTTTTAAGAAAATGACCTGTGAACCTATCATACCAAGTATGTGATACTATGAGTGTGCTTTATTTATACAATGAAATGGTCAAGTAATTTCAGCATGCAAATACCAGGAAATGGGTAGCAGTTTGTCTTTCGACTTCACTCGCAAAATCCATGATGGGACTTAAGTGTTTAAGTTGATCTCAAAATAGCTGTCAATCAAAACAGAATACAGCCTTTCGACTGATCCTCCAATCATCTTGCAGACGCTCTGCGTCCAGACCCGCCCAAAGCTCCTTTCACCCCCAGAGACGCTCAGCGTCTGCATTTGTAGTCAATGAAATGTTAACGCTGAGCATCCCTTGTAGTCTTAGAGAAATAGTCACTGATGCTAACGTATATGGATACACCAAACAATACCATATAAATAATAATCCTATAGATATATAAACTTTATGAACATACACACATTTCATTTACAACAGGGGTGCCCTATCTACTGGCCAATCATGTAGTGAATGCTGGTAGATCGCGACTTATTCAGACAGCTCAACATGATTGACAGGACATACGACCAATATTCCCTTTAATTTGCGTGTTTTACAATAGCTACGCCTCAGAAGAACTGCTAGAAGGTTTTCATTCATTAATACATTTTTTTCTTTGGTAACTTACGCTGTTTGTGATGAGGGCACAACAAAGCACAAAGTTTTGTTTTGGAAAGCGCTGCAGAGATTTAATTAAGTCAAGTCAAGTCAAAGGCCTCTACTGGACATGTTTGGAACTTGCTGGTTGAGAATAAGAAAACATTTTAGATGAACCTATTTGTTTAATATGCCTTTTTCCTAGTCGAAATGTGGCTTCACTTTTGCTGATGAACACTTTGGTTGAGAATTTGCATCACCAGCTATTTTTCTGGCATCCCTGACACAATTCCATACAAATTATCAGAATAAGGTTAGTGTGGTTAAGTGTTGAGTATAAGTGTGATTTTCCCACTCACTTGCCCTGTAATGCTGAATATGAATACAGAAACTGAAACACATTTAAAAAAGCTAAAAAGACAAAGATAATCAAATCTATTTACATTTTTACACAGATATCTCAGTACAGCTTAGACCTCTGTGTGAGAGTATGTGTTATGTGTGTTTCTAAGGAAGTGAAAGACACTGTGCACATGG
>JAYDZG010000023.1:7845434-7855446 GCA_034509265.1 Microcambeva bendego
GGAAATAATTAAATAATAGAAACTGATATTAAGTAACAATTAATCTAAACTATATTGCTTGAAAGTACTGTTTTTAAATGTTAAAGTTACATAGTTAAATTCAAATGTATTTGTACAATGTAACGTAATCAGACAGACTTCATCTAAAACTCCACCTCTTTCACTCAGTCTGTCTCTCTCTAATTTCTCATCTTATTGGCATATCTCTCTCTCTCTTTCTCTCTCTCTCTCTCTCTCCCTCCCTCTTTCTCTCTCTCTCTCTCTCTCTCTCTCTCTCTTGCTCGCTCATTCGCTATACTTCACACATCATCTGATTGGGCAGAGAGATGCTTTTTTACAATCTCATTGGATCTCTTGCTCTCTCTCGTTCTTACCATCTCTTTCTCCCTCACCCTCTGCTTCCCTCCCATGATGCCTGCGTTTGGTGAGCAGGAGCCAGAAGTCCGTCCAATCATTGTCTGAGCTATCAATCAAAGCTGACGGGCCCAAGCGACATGAAAAGAACCCTCAGTGGCAGCCATTAACCAAGCTCCCCCCTCCCTCTCTCATTCTCCGCTGCTCCCTCTATCTCTCTCAGCCCCCCACGCTTTGTTTTCCTTTCAGCGGACAAAAACAGACTGACAAGATGGAGGGCTGGACATTAATCAAACCCCCATGGAACCACCTCTTCCTCCAAGATAATAAATAAATTCCAGTCCTCTCATTGGACAGATGCTCATGGTGCATGGTCTCTCTCTAACACACACACACACATATTTTCTCTCTCTCTTTCTCTCATGCTCTCGCTTGCTCTCGCTCTCTCACACTTTAAGGGTCCTCATCTGCTCTCTAGCAGGGTAATTCCCTACAGATCAGAGAAGGGCAGGTGTTCTGCTTGCCAGCCGAGACCAGGCTCCCCCGTTCCTCTCCAGGGGCTTGGTGCTGCCCTGACAACTGGCCAACCTGTGCCCTGTCCTGTCTTGCTCACAGGCGCGTATCTTCTTTTCCTTACTTTTGGTTCTACTGTTAAACAGGACTTCCCAAGTTTTATGATCGCCGACGGTCAATATCATGTCTAACATCTGGCTTATCATTTTCCAGGAGAAATTACACTCTCTTTGTCTCACTCAGTCTCTCTTGTCATTCCTCTCAGATTGTCCTGCCTATCTTGCCTGTCACAGACATTTTTAGCTGTATAATTTCCTGGATCAGAATTTAAGCATGCAAGCATCAGGAGTACAAGACAAATGCTTGTCTAATACACATTAAAACATACATTAGTCAAAATCTCTGCTTGACCTCATAACAGAATGTACAAGTAAAAATCACAGGTAATTAAGCTTAAATGAAAACCCGGAAAATCTGAATGCACAAAGACAAATGAACATTATCAAACCTTATATCTTTTCTGTCCCATCAGAGTGATCGCTGTGAAGTTTGCTGGGCTTAACAGTGCTTGTTATTCTTCACGGTTAAAAAACGAGTTAATAGATTAGCATCTAGTGGGGTTAGCATCTAGTGTTAAGATACAGATCATTAACTTCACAACTTCTAGGTCCTGATGTATTACAGGCTGGACTTTTTTTAAAAATAAACTTAATAAACTGCAGAATAAAAGCATTTATAAAGGACTGTGTTTCTTTTTGAATGTTTTGCCCAAAATCTTTAATTTGACACAATAATACCAAAGAAACATTCCTAAGGAGTCTAGATTAAGCTCATGCAGCATTTAGTCTCAGCCAAGTGCCCAATACATCGATCAGTCAATCGCACATTGCATGCTGGTAGATCGTGCCTCGTTCAAACAGGCCAACATGACTGACATGTTGTCACAGTAGTCACAGTTTCTTTTTTATACTGTTGTTACCATAGTTGCATCTTAGCCCACCTAAAGCACTGCTAGGTACTTTTCATTGATCAGTAACCAGTTTTTGCATTTTGCATTTTTTGCATTGTAGGTTTTCCTTTTGTAACCTACACTGTTTGTGAAGATGAGTGTGCAACCAAGCACAAAACTTACTGATAACATTTGGAAGCTGCTTAACAATGGAATCAGCAGCTATTGTCCAGGCAACATAGACCTGACTGGCACCATTTATTGCAAATCATTAGAATAAGGTTAGTGTGATTTTTTTCAGTTGTTTGCCCTGTAATGCTGGATATCAATACTGAAACTGAAGCACATAAAAAGCTTTTTTAAAGTTAAAATAATTATGTGTGTGGATTGTCATGCTTTTTTCTGTCCAACAAGCAAGAAAACATTGTAAATATGCACATACATATATTACTACAAATCTTATACAATATTAATATTTGTCCTGCACTCACAAAGGTACTCAAAAGAATCTATTTGTAATGTAAAAGTAAAATTTTTTTTTATAAAACTAATTAATAGCATGTTAATTGGTTATTTAGTATTTTATATCCTACAATACTTATCATAAATATTTCCTAAATATCTTTAAAATTATGTTTTGATAGTTCTGTCAAAACTGATATTTCTGCCATAATGTTGCCCTGCTTCTGACAGCAACGTAAAGTTAATATGGTACACCGAGTGTGTCACAACTGGTACCATGGCACCCTGCCTTGCAGGACATTGTGGGATATGTCCTTCACAGGAACGCCTGCTCAGATGATGTATTACTGCTCAGTAGGAATTGTATGCTACTATAGGAGGAGGCGTAACACCAGCATTCTGTAAACTCTTAATTTTTCTTTTCCTTTTTCATGTTTTTGACCAGGCCCAGTATGAGCCTGCTGGGACCCCACAGGTGTTTGGGTTGGCCCAAAAAGCATGAAGGAGCCAAAGAATAGTCTGATAAGCCCCCACTGCTTTGTTGCACCAGTACATAACAACATATGAGTACATCATTTTAATCAGTCATATTTTAAACAGAATTTGCGGCCCAAATAAGCATGATTTGTCTTTGATAAAAAAAGTAAAACTTACAACATTTTTTAAAATGCTAGCTAAGCTAACTAATCAACATAAAAATAAAACAAATGAAAATAAATCTAAACAACCTCCTTATTTACTATGGATGTAAATGTAAAATACCTGCCATTGCCCTGTTACATTTAAAGCTTCTAAATATTGAAGTCAGCTCATCAAGAAAGTTGTGCTGTAAGCGTACAATTATATAAATATTTACAAGTCAAGGTGCAACAAATCTATGTAAAAGCAGTTCTGCTACCGCTTAGCTGGGCCCCCTGTAAGGCACAATTGGCAGTGGATGCAGTAGACAAAAATGCCCATTAATCTGAGGGTAGCCCAAGTGCATGTACAGAAGTGGAGAAACACAGACTATGCATGTGTCAAAGGGAGCCTTTGTCAAGTAAAATATGCCCCTTTCAGATGAGATTGGGGGGTCTAATACTATTAGGCTACGGTGAATTGGGAAAGGCGCATGGTAACACCCTCGAGGGGGCGCCAGTTCATCACAGGTACCTACAGGACAATTCACTGTCTCCATTATACCTGGCAGCATGTCTTTGGACTGTGCGAGGAAACCGGAGTACCTGGAGAAAACCCATACAGACACAGTGAGAACATGCAAACTTCACACAGAAAGGACCTAGATCGCCCCACCTGGGGATCGAACCCAGGACCTTCTAAGCCTCTGTGCCGCTCTGGGAGGAAAGGGAGAACATTTAAATATAATAGCAGAAAAAATATTCTTTAAAAAATGTGTGTGCTTATAACCAACTAAATATACTCAACATAAAAAATTCATGAAAATGTGCATTGCACCATTATTAATTTTCTCATCTTTTTAGCTGGACATTCGTTTATACATTACTACGTGTTTTGTTTTGGTTGGATGTCTTTCTTGAAAAAACTACACAGTCTGGACAAAACTACAGTACATCCGAGTCCATTGCACACCAGCTTACATATTCGCACATTTACACAGCCAATCCACCGACTGGAAAGTCCCATGTGCTATATACTTTGAGATATTAGAGGTAATTTTTGTTTGTGTTGGGTTGCTGTGTTCGAAAACAGACAACACTGAATAGACAGACAGTCTAACACGCCGGGCCATGCAATCCAGGTGCTAGATAAGAAAAAACACAATAAGGATGTCCAAAATTGTAGCTACAACAGAGGACCATTGATTTCCTGTTAGCGGAACTACTGTCTGAAAATGGAGGAGGGGGTCTCTAAGATGGCTGGATCGGTGAAGATATGGTCGTAGTACCAAACGGCTGTTTTTTCCGAGTCCAGATCTGTTGAATCATTGACACCTAAATGGATTAGGTTCATGTATCACCAATAATGGCCCAGCCCGTTGCTCGTATGTCAGCAAGCCGGTGTGTGTGTGCGATAAGTCCTATTGATTATGTACCATATATAGTTCCCACGCCATCCTTTGTCCCTGGTCTTGCAGATTTTTCCCCCTTTCTTGCTTTAGTAGGGGGAGGGGAGGGTTGGCACAGCTGCCTGGTAGAAGAACAAATTACTCATCGAGCAGGATGTAGCATTTGAGATTCTAGAGACTTCCTGAATATGTGAAAGTATAGAAGTACTGAACATTTTAATGTTAATGGCTTTCAGTACGTTTGAAAAACAAAAAATAATGCATATCCTTAAAGCGCACAAGTTATGTGTCCTACGTTTTAATTGCTGAATTGATTTAATATAAATGTAACAGAGGTAGCTTGGGGATTAAATTACTGCAGGTCCTTAATTCCTAGATCATGCAGAGAAAAGTAATAAAATCCCGAGCGCAAATGACAAAATAGTGCCACATTCAATGGGAAATAGTGGAACAGTCGGCGCAAATTCGTTTTTGAAGCTCCACATGTGAATGTGCCATGACAGAGGTTTAAAAGTGAAAAATTGAGGAAAAAACGCCTGAACAAAGGATGTGTTCGAAAACCTAGTGAGCTGCTTTGCTGTCTTACTGCCTACATAAGCAGCTGCTTAAATGATGTTTTATTGCACTACTCAAGCCTGAGACTCATGAAACGTGAAGAGCAAAACAACATTTTTGTCAACGCACTAAAATACCTGGGTAAAAAAATCTTAGGCAATATGTGGTTCACTTTAAATAAAGTTAAATCTTGCAACCAGTCCCATCCTAGGCCCCCTCATCAGAGCTCTTAAGCTTCAGTTGCACAAGGTTCTACTAAAGACACCTAGACATGCACTTTTCCTAATCTTGCATCTGTCACACATATATACGTGTGAAATTTCAGCATCAAGCATCAGTTGCTTTGGTCATTTTCTCATTGATTTAATGTGACAGGTAAATCTACTATTAAATAAATGTCACTCCACAGTACTTGGCAAACTCTCATATCCAGAGTGACTTGTGAAAACATTAAATAAACCAGAACATGCCGTGTTTTGGCTTTTGTCCCAAACCACATACTACTGTACTAAATGGCATGTCAAATCACAGCACTAGTGATTTTGCTACTATTCTGATGGTGTTCAGAGTGTTATTCATAACTGTTCAAAGATAAAAACAAATATAACTAAAACATTATCCTCTTGAATTACTTTATAACAGTTTTAACACTGTTAAATGTTCTGGTCAACAAAAGTTGATAACATGTCAGCATTGAGATTTTTTACTCTCAGGTTCGAGTCTCGGCTCTGTTACTGGTCGACTGAATGCCCTGTTAACAGACCAAATTAGCTAATTGTTTTGATCCCTCTTGTCCCACCCATTTTCCCCCTAATCTAGTTGTATTAAATTACCCTGATTGCATTATGCTTCACCTCTACAAATACAACCCTCCACTGCCAACTGATAAAAGCCGCAACCAACTCGCTCCTTCTCTGGCATGTGATCAGTACAGCCTTTTTAAAATCCTAAAATACAGGGAGAAATCAGAGACACAAGACTAAGCAGGGACCAATCTGTCATACGAATACAAAATAAATTGAACTAAAACAATCTAATTATAACTGTATAAGTTATGTATTATTCAATCCAGTAAATCCTTTGTTACCAGTTATGAAGAACCCTGGTCCATCTTACCAACCAATCAGCTAATCAATGTCTAAGTGGCCGCCCAGTCCAGCCGAATGGCAGGGCTGAGATTTGATACAATGTATTCAAAACCCCAGTTCTGTTGTGCTAGTGAGTTACTGAAACTTGTATTGGGTGTTGCTAACAGACAGCAAAAGCTCAGATAATTAGCTGAAATAGACTAAGGTGTCAATTTTTATCTACTACTTCATGGCTGCACGTCTTTCACTGCTCACCGAATTTGATTTCGCTTTTCTGACAACATTCATCAACAAGGTGTTTCTGCCCGCTGGCCAACTCATCTATGTGCTTTTTACAATTGACATTGTGTGCAGCGTAAAGCATACTTAAACTAAATGATATAGTTTTTCTTTTTTTCTAATACAAAATGTACATATTTAACCAAAGCATTTTCTCAATATACACTATGTATGACTTTTTGAAATGAACTGCAGCCATGTGATACACTAATATACTGTATTGCCTAGTACTACCAACAATGCATGATTGTTGGTTGTTGGTTGTTGATTGTTGTTTTTAAATTGTCACAATAAATAACATGTATATTTTTAACTTCCATAACTAACTATATTTATGGTGTCATAACTACTCCCACAGGTATTTTTTTAAAGTTTTTAAAGGTTACACCATTATTTATTGTCCCAAGGCTCCTGCCCACCAGCTTCTGGAACTGATTCACGCTTATGTTTCTAGCAGAACCTAAAAATGCTCTTTAATCTTTTAACCAGCTTTACTATATTACATGTTTACTAAGTAATTCTCTCCAATTATATGATACAGACCCCATGATGCTTCCAAAAGATCTCAGATCCTTCTCAAAAAACACATGTTGGCAAGGTAATGTTGTGCTTAGGATGTGTCTTTGGGTGCTTTGGGAGCACAGCAGACACCAAACAATGATTGTTATTCATATAGGCGTGGAGTATAAAGCCATATAGGGACTCCTCATATACAGTCTACATCTGCAACTACAACCTCTACTGGGTGACTGATAGTGCCTGCACAGAGGCAAGGAAGGAGTGTGTGAATCATTGTGTGTCTCCATAAACAGAACCTACAATAGGTGGGAAGATTTATATGGCTGAAACCCACATGTTTCTGGGGTGAATGTCAGCATTAGGGGAGAAGAAGCATGTATGGGCTTGACCCAGCAACTTTTTGAGTACTATTCTGGTACCTTTGCCACTGAGATCTCTCTGAGACAAAATTTGACATGTGGATTATTGCAATAATTTTAGAAAGCTGATTACTTAGAAATAAAAAAAGATACTTCTTACATCCAGACATCCAGGATCTATGCTAAACTGCTCAATGTATTGTTTTGCTTATTGATGCTTAATGTCACCTCATGTAGACAGAAAACTGGAATAACGAGTTTAACTATATTATATATTTGATACTTCAAAACATGAACAAAAAGAGGAATATAAAATAAATAAATAAACCGGTTCATGGATGTATGTATGTCAAGAGCATTACCAAATGTTTTTGTACCAAAAATATGGGAAATGTGATCTGAGCTACTTGAAATTCTCACTAATCACTACAAAAATGTTCAGTTATTTCTCTGGGTAATTCAGTTTCAGTTGTTGAACAGTTTGTATGGCAGCTGTACGTGTGCAAATAATCCTTTTGTTCCATCAACTCTAAACATTCCACAAGTACAGATGTATATTTTTAGAATAAGTTATGCATTTGAGAACCAGAATTCCACTTTTAATACAAAATGCAACATGCATTAAATATCTTTCTCAATCCTCATCAGCAAGAGAAATTATTTCAACAGTCCTTGGCGAAACTATGTTGGAAACCCAATCCTTGTTATCAGCTTGACAGAATCAGTACATACTTTCTGGTTCTTTCCGGTGGATATAATAGGCTGCAACTGTTTCCTCATTGTATCCAGTCTATTCTCTGAGACAGTTGGCATCATTAGCAGTAAAACTAAGAGCTCTCCCTTGGGTGGCCACCGCACAGACCATTTAGCCAGAAGGCTAATGTTTACATCCGCCAAGAGCCAGCACTGACATATTCTCTTCAGCTGTTTCGTTCTACACTTCTTTACACATCATCTTTACATTTATTTGGTAGAAGATTATTTGACGTCTTCTTTTGTATTGACGTTCCTACACACATTCTTATTCAGAGGTATTGGCCCCTTTGAACCAGGTCCTGAAAGAATTATGTGGTTATCTTAGCCTCACACTATACAAAGTAAATGTATTTTACACCAAAAACACTGAAAATGTAATAGTTTTACATATACTTATATTTATGTTATTGTCAACCCTGCATTAATGACCCAAATCTACCTCACATGCCACCCAAGTCTACTTTAGAGAGTAATGATGTTAATGCATGGTGCTTGTACATACAGATGTATACTTTGATGGTCCGGGTCCTTTAAATTTGGAGATTGCATGCTCTCCCAGTGTTAGTGTGGGTTTCCTACCACAATAAGTCAGATTAATTGTAGCAACTGAATTGTCTTATAGTTGTATGTGTGTGTTTATGTGTGTCTGCCCTGTTATTGACTGACATTCAATCGAGGGTGTTTCTGTGTGCCTTGCATCCATTGAAACGCCTGATTGGATAAGCAGTATGCAGGGGATCACTGATTACATTGGAGGAGGGTATATTGTTGCTCACAATATGCTCCAGCACATGCAAAATCCTTGTAGACCACTTGATTTTGCCTGTTTTCTTCACAGGCACCTTGGTCTGCTAACCAGTTTTCTTGCACAGTGTTTGAAGACCCCACCTACTTATTCTGGTCACCCCTCCCAGCAAACAAGATGGCCAATTATTGCCAATTGTACCTGCCAGATGGCGCAAATATTCTGTTTCCTCATTATTATTTTTTTGCTTTGCATTTTCTCTACAGTTTTCCTCCCAATTTAGCATGTTTAATTTGTATTATACTGCTGTGGAACACCTGACTGCATCCAAAAATGCCGGCCAATATATACATTCAAATATGGCCGCTAGATGGCACTCTACCTACTGGTGGCAATGCTGAGTTTCATAAAGGGGACATCTTTACATAGTCTCCTTCCCTTTGTGATGCATTTTTCTCAGCATCGTACCATTCTCAAGCCATCAGAAAAAAAAATGGTCGAGATTGTAACCTTTCTCATCATCATCACGTTAAAATGTTCTTCCCTTTAAAGCTTCTTTGTTGGGGAGATGGAGCTAAATCTGAACGATGAGGTCTCCCAGACAATACCAATTGCTACGCATGCCCTCGCCGCTTCTGAAATTGTCTCTTATTTTTTTCCATGGCTGTATGTTGAATATGTTAGTGATCTAAATTAATTTACACAGAAATTTAGATTATTTTGGCAGACGGAAGTAACACAATGCCCCCATGATATTACAAAATCTCACTATGTCCTATCAGCATAAGTCAGCAAAAAATCATGTCCAACCACCTCAACGCCTTTGGAACAGTACAATATAATTATTCTCCTTTCTTTCTTGTCCACATATTAACACAAGCAAAACTAAAATAAGCTTTTTACTGCTAGGCAATGAAATGCATTCTTGAAGAGGAATAGATCAGTGTTGATCATTGTTAATTAAGGTAGCACGGCTGTTACTTTTGATACTGAAAAATTGCATAAAAAATTAAAAACAACAATCTGTCAGACAGCAGCAGTATAATTTCTCTCTTTATTTCTTTTTCCCCCAGCAGCGTTTAGAATCGAACAAACAAGAGGCCATGCATTGGCACTGAGTGAGATTTGATTGACCACATGGGTTGTTGAGGACTGAACTCTGACCCAGTCCTAGCAGCTAGAGACACAGTGTAAAGCATTTAGAGGAGGCAGTGATGGCTTTGAGGAGCCAAGCAAAGGAAGGACACACAAAGCTCTTACACAGCACACACACTCACACAAATTGATGACATTATGGCTCAATGCTACATGATTTTTTAAATATATAGTCAGTTTCATTAAAACAAGGCTGGGCAGGAAAGTAGTATGTTAAAATAATTTAATTTAAAGCATTACGATTATATGAAG
>JAYDZG010000023.1:7899160-7911754 GCA_034509265.1 Microcambeva bendego
ATCAAACTGTCAGTTTTAGTTCCCGCCATGAGTTCAGGTTACATCACGCGCCACTACCGTTGATGTTAAAAATAGCTCAACTGTAGCAATATCCCTGACCAAAATATCACTTGTTTAAGGTCATTATTTTAGTTTCTCGATTAAAATATACATTGAAGAGGCCGATTTTAAACTGTTAAAAGTGAACTGGTCAATGTACTGTTGTTTATTATTACATACAAGCATGGAATACTTGAGGAACACAAACAGAATCTTCAGTTGAACCAATGTAATGTGACCAATGTAAAGTAAGCATGAGACTAATATGTTTGTTTTAGGATTTTTAACATGAATGTAAAACACGCAGAGCAAAAATATTCTCTCTGAAAGAAGATGAGATTTAAAGCAAAAATAAAGCAACTCCTTCAAATTTCTGTATGCCATACGCTCATTAATTAACACCAGGGTTGCCAGATTGGCTTCCAGCCAAGAATAACCTGTTGGGTTGGATTTGGTGGGAGGAGGTCGGTCTGTTTATATTCCTGTTGCTTTAGATAACTATAGCTTTTATTTGTATTTTAAGCTGCCAAAATGATTTCAACCAGAGCTTCACTGCTGAGTCTTCCCTGACAGAAGCTCCACAGTCACCACCACCACTTTCTATGTAAAATTGTGGTCAGTTAAGGCTTTCGAGCTAGCTAAAGACTTTTTGAAACAAATTTCCATCTATTGACAAAAGTAGACCCTACTTGGATCTAGCAAGGTGGGCAAAAAAAAAAAACGAGAGATGGTGGACCAACTTTAGTCCTGTTCAAGGGTAATAAAAGATCCAAGGCTAGAGTACGGTAGGGTTTAGGCTTACCTTTAAGATGTATTTGGTTAATTTTTTGATAGATTAATAGATACCAATGCAGTAGTAAAACAAGCTTGGTTTCAAACATAATCTTGAAAAAGTAAAGATTCTAATTGGTTTCTAAAGAAAACTTTGGTTAATGGTCCTTTGTGATTTTTATTGGTCCTTCAACCTAGAAACATAATTAAGACCAACACTTTATTGTTATAATATACTCAGAGCTTTAAAATGGGCTGTGGTAAGGGCTGATGCAATCTATAGTAATTAAATGGTACTTTACAAAATGCTGATTGTGATCTGAAATTATCTTCTTTATTTTAGGATATTTCATCACATCATGATCTGAAAAAGAAGATTGGAATGTTTGCTTCAATCTTTTGAAATAATCTATGATATTTACATCTCTTTTCATTACTGAAATTAACTTTTTTGGCTAACGAACATACAGCTCTGCTGTCTGGTTTTGAAAAGGCCATGCATCCTCTGAAGAAGTACTTTACTGAAGGCTTAATTCAGGTAGCCATTTTCCTCAGCCTAGCAGGGATGCGTAAAGATTGGGACCCTTACATCTCAAGTCCCAATGACATCCACAGCCAAAACTCAGGCATGACCCAGCCCAAAAATTTACAATACTGTCCCCACTTGAAGAAAATGGGTGTGGATGATTCGGTCACAATACCTGGGCTGTTGCACTGGATGTATTCTTTGGAGCAGCTGGACATCCCAGCCGCCCAGCTCGAAGCTTGGCAGGTCCACAGTATAGCTGACAACAGCAGGATGACGATGTCCAGCTTAGCTGGAGCCCGTGATGGAAGCGATGACCTTGAGGATTCTACAAGTTTGACCATGAGGATGGGAGGTATTGAAGCAGGGATGGAGGAGTCAGATGTTTATGGTGCAGATTTGAATGAAAGCCTTGGGACTGTGACCTCACTTCTGAGAAGTCATATGGACAGTGAAGATATGAAAGAGGTAAGATAATATTGTGTTACCTAAATACATTCTGACAAATTCATTTAGTAAGTTTGTCACACTCATCATGTACATAGTTTTAAGCATAAAGCACCATTTTATATACACTGGCAACAGAAGTGGTCATACTAAAGACCTAGTAATCTTCAATATGGCATTTGTGTGATGTCAGTTTATTTTTTTTGTTGCCCAGTCAGCCATAGATTTATTCTATGATGTGGGGAGAAGCAACCCAGGAGCAGTTACAGTTCAGCTCTGAAGCTGGATACATTCATATGGTCTTAGCTGCAACTTTTACCAACATGTTCCAAAATATCTCTACATTAACACTAGTGTTGCTTGTCAGGAGCATAATTAATTAATATAGCATTTAGTGTAACAGACCACAATAGGAAACAAATGTTCTGGAGTTAGGAAGGAGAAACACACTCACTAAAGTAATGAATCAATCAAACACTCGCTGTCTTTACCACTTCCAGTCAAGGCAAGCTTTTCATTGGGTGCACAGAAACACCCTGGACAGGTCCATTGCAGAGTAGATGCCTATACCAACACATACACATCTATAGGGGAGTTCAATGTCTCCAATTAATTTGTGCATGTGTGGACACACAGACATGGGGAGAACATGCAAACTCCACACAGAAAGGACAGGGCCTGCCGCACTTGGGGATCGAACCCAGGAACCATGCTGTGAAGTGACAACGTAGATCATGTGGATTATGTCTAAAGCTATTTTTTTTTTCAGAATAGTGAATTGTTTCGGTTGCATTTCAATAACGCTTAAGGTGTTACTACAAACTGCCATACAGAACATATTAAGGCTTATTTAAATAATCTTCCAGTAATTAGACAGAATATTATATAAAATGTGAACAAAACTGCCTCCTTCCTCAATGAGTTACATGTGTGAGCTGGTGTTTGTTAAGTAATATACAAGAAAATATCTTGTTTTTGCTTTGATATCTTGTGTAACAGCAGTCAAAGGTTAAAATGTTGGCCTCTTCAGTCTAGGGCAGATGTAATTTCTTGTTACTCAACAGCAGAGACATACTCAGTATGGTCTTCCACCTATGAGAGGCTTTTGTGGGCAACTATGGGTGTAAGAGTTCCAGAGTTTCATTCTGAAATGTTTATCCAGACGTGTGTGTTTTAATATAGATGCATTACTGGTAAATGGACACCACACACATTGAGACATATGGACAAGTGTCTGGAAACTCCGGTATGAGATATTTATGGAACTGTGCAGATATAAGCAAAACAATTTCAGACAGATGGCTGTAGATGTTACAGTATAATGTTTACAGACATTGGATAAAGGCGGGGGGCAGTGTCAAAAAAAAATCAGAAAGCAGTCGTGGAACATAGATAACACAGATAACCAAAAATAACTGCTGGGGGATTTTATTCTTTCACTTTCTTTCCACTAGGTGTTGGAAAGCTGGGGGAAATTCTGCCCGTCCTATTTATCTTTTACACATACAAAGTTTTATGAAAATCTGTCATGACACTCTATTTCAGTGGTAAATTCAACACACACACACACACACACACACAGCTATCTGAAAATCCGACAGACCATCTATACAGACTGGGTCAAAAGGCTAGTCAATACATGTCCTACCCGTCTATTTCTGAAATAAGGACATGGAACGTACTGTGATACGATTACCAGTTGTCAGTTTCAATTCTGTAAACTTATTCTTATTTATACAGGTTGGCATCCTAACCACCTATATTTCCAGAAGTGCAATATATTAAGGATAAAATCTAGAAGGCCATGAGAGGTGCATAATTCGCTATATAATAATTATATATTTATACAATTAATTATAGTAGTGTGTAGGGGCATTATTTTTTCCATTCTGTGGTTACTCAATTTTAAACCCTCTTACCGCATTGGCCCGTTAAAATCATATTTCTTACATGACACCATGGTGCAAAAAGGTTAGGGAACGCTGCCCTAATGGATATCAATTTAATATAAACTATTTCAATAAAATCTGAAAACCAAAGTGTTCTTTATTGATTCATTGTCCAGGTTATATGCTATGTCCACTTGGTTGTCCATTATCTACTTTTTTATGTTATTTGTACTCTTGGGAACTGTAAAGTGACCCTGTTTTTAATTTTGAGGGTTTTTTTGTTTTTTTTAACATTTACATTTCTAAATAATTCTTACCATTTGTCCTGACTATCATTATGATGCCTGATTGACTGACGGAAGGACATTGAACGAGCTTTAGTAGGTTCACAACTTTACAATGCGTGGGCAGACTTGTTGTGACCTATAACCGAAATTCGAAATCTGATTCGAGTTCAGAGCTTGTGCTTGTTTGCTGCGTGTCTGTTTGACCGCACATTGACTTGTTTTGAAACTGAAGAAGGCATCAGCTTGTATGCAATCACTTTTGAAATGCTTGTTTACCAGCAAGGGATTAAGTGTCTTACCCAGAAAGACTATAGAAACCTACTGACTTTTCAGTACTTGGAGCATTGCTTTAATTGTATACTTTCATGCTCAGTGGCTAACTTATTTTTCGGGGTTGGCACAGTGGTCTGCAAATAAGGAAAATAAATGTAATAACACTGTGAAAGGAACATGGAAATCTGAAGAAATCACCATATTTTAAAAGCGAGCTAGCCAAGTGGGCCAGGGGCCTCATTGTCTTAAGAGGTGACATTTCAAAATCATCAATACCCATCCATTCAAAAACTGACAAATCTACGACTTTTACTATAAGCTAGTCCAGATATATGAGAAAAGCAAACATTGGTCCATGTATCTGGAAATCTTGGAATCTTCTGAAAAACTATGACTTAATATGAATCCAACGAACACAGTGCAACCCTGAGCAGGATGAACATTACTTTTACTCCAATAAAATCTATAACATATATATATATATATATATATATACTGCTTCATGTTTTATGAAGGGTGTGAACATATAAACTAGTGCTCTGGGTCCTTCCTGGGAGAAGTTTGCATGTTCTTAAACTGTCTGTGTGGTTTTCCAAAGACGCATTCAGGTACATTTGAGCTACTAAAATGTGATACTAATAAAGTATTGTAAGTCGCTTCAGATAAAAGCAGCTGCTATGGTTTGGGGTAATTGTAGCCTAGCCTGTAAGATACTGGACTAGTAATCAAAAGATCACTAGTTCAAGCCCCATTAGTGCAAGAATAACACTATTGGATCCTTAACCAAGGCCCTTAACACTTTGTGCTGAGCATTCATGTGACTAAATTTAGTTAAGGACTTGTTTCAATAATTTCTAGGCTGTCCTAAATCTACACTTTGTAAAAGAGGACATAGATTTGTTGTAAATAGTCGAAAGCTGTATCATTATTTATATGCATTTGACAGTACACTGTCGAGTCCCATCATCATGAACACTTCGCTCATTAAGGAAGTCACATTTAGTGAGCTGGCTTGGCTGACCTAAAAGGCGTGAAAGGCACTCTCAGTGTTGCAAATCATGTACACCATACATGCTAATTGTCCTTCTGGGGAGGATGGGATCTTTCAGCAAGACAATGTGACATGTCACACAGATAGAAATCTCCAGCATTGGTTTGGAGGGGCATGACCAACTACAACCTTGGCCCCTAATTCCCCAGACTAACTCAGTTTAGCATCTGTAGGATCACCTAGATTGTCATGTTTGCACTATGAATACTCCCCAACACCCCACCAGGATGCCCTGCCGTCAGTATGGCTCTAAATACAAACGACAACCTCTCAGAACCTGATTGATTCACTCCCAGCCTGTCTATCTGCTGTCTGTGCTGCACATGACAGTATGATGGTGGTCATAATGTGACTCAACAGTGTAGTATGCATTGTATGTATAGTTTTGTTAACATGTCCGCAGTTAAATCATGTCAAGTTAGGAAATACAATTGTTTGGTGATTTACATATTTAATTATTGTTTTTAATATGAATACTTTTCTAAATATGCAATCTTTTGCCGACAGGAAGAAGACCATGGTCAACAGTCCTTATGGCAACAAGAGCTTAGCCAAAACCTCCAACACAGGCAACCTCAAAGAAATAACCAGCTCTTTAGTTTGTTTAGTGATGATGAGGATGATCTCATGGTGGGCCGCTGGCAGCACGCAAACCCATTTTGTAATCAGATAGACACCTCACAAAGGGAGCATGAGCAGGTATTGACAGTCTCATAACATTGTAATAACCATTCATTAGCAAAAAAAAAAAAAAAAAAGAACACCATGTGATTATAATTATTTTAAAAACATGACTGGGAACTAAGACTGATCCCCGGAGTTTCGTAGTGTCACATATTTCTCAAAAATCTCAGCAAGATATTCTTCTAGCACACCAGCATTGAGAATCTGATCTCCTCGGTTTACGACTCGGCATAGCCACTGGTCAGCTGGGCGCCATCTAACGGGGATAATTGTTAGTGCCTGCAACAGACACGTTTCTGCTAGGGCGGGTTTACCAGACTATGTGGGTGGGGTCTTCACATGTTGTCTAAGGACACAGATTGGCAAATAGAGAGGCACCTGTGCAGAGTACATGGGTGAAAAAGTGTTCTGCACGTGGGTCAGCCAAGGTGTGAGCAGCAATAGACCCACCTCGACTGCAATCAGGGATATCACAGCAGCACAGACAAAGTGAATATGCTACATTGGGAGAATATTTAGAAATAAAATAGAAAAAAACACTCAAAGAGCATTTTTTTACAATCCTATACTTTTCTGTACCAGTTCACAGGTCTAGAGGAATCAATGTACACTGAGGAGTCTTTACAACTACTGGGATCCTCAGATGAGCAAAATGTAAGTTTGAGCTTTCTCAATAACATTGCACTATCTTTGTCATTCAGGTCGTCATGTTTGATTTCGATTTTAAATGTTTTTGATCATTTGATTATTTCTAAGATGGCTGATCCTGATACAGAGCTAGCTGAGGAAGACCCACTTCAATTCCTTCCATCTATTCTCTCCCCCCTATTGCCTCAACAGGATTCCTCACTGGACCTTGAACAGCAGTGGCAAGATGTTTTGGACATTGTTGGACCAAAGGTAACAACAGTGAAAAAGTCAGTTTTAAAAATTTGACCCCTTTTGTCAATGTATGAGGGATCTTCAAAAAGTTTCTGCACTCATGTGGGACCAAGTCAGATTGGGAGATCTCTCGCTTATTACCGATGGAACTTTCAGACTTCTATCTGATTGATGGCACCTGCACAGAAGTGAAGAAAGTTGGTCCCTCTGTGCTTATTCGCATTCGCCAAAATGCATATGGCTGCTATCCATGGAGGGGGAGTGGCTTAGCTTTGTTCTCTTCAATCGGAGCCAGGACCGGTTTCAGTGGAGAAGAATAATTGGACATGCTAAAAATCATGAGATAAAAAGGGACATGCATAAATACAATAATAAAAAAAGCAGTGAGGGTGGGTGGAGTAGCAATTGGACGTGTCCAAGTATTTTTTTGCTGATGCCATTAAATTGGTACGAAGCTGGGAAAAAAGAATCACAAAGGCAATGAAAAAATGAAAAGTGGGCTCTGAGCAATAAATGCAGGTCTCCCAGAATGTGATGACAGTTGAGTAGTAAGCTAACTGTGTTTCCACCAATGAGCTGGGCACCACCCTAACCACTAGGATGCACAAACCAGGATCTCCTGTGGTGACCCCTAAAGGTAGCAGCTAAAAGGATTCAGAGTAAAAAGCTATCTTTACATTCATGGTGGTGTGATTTTAGTGAACAAAGGGTGCAATTAAAAAAAAATATGTGCAAGGGTGTGTCTTAAACATTGTCAAAAAGTTATATTTTATAAAACTTAAAGTTGATTAGAGACTTGTCATAATACTTTTGAGAAGACATTGCTAATGAAGGGAAACTAGTTTGGTTTGCACACTCTTTTGGAAAATTGTGGGTTTTCTAACAGGTTAGATGTCTAAATTATTAAAATTGAAATTTACAAATCAAGATAATTGTGCAACTGTCCAAAAAGTTTGACTGCCTCTGTGTAATAGCAAGATAGCAAAAGATAACAGAAAACATACCCTTACACTACCCCAGCATTTTAATGACCTGGACAGGGCAGACACATACACATCAAAAAAATCTGGACCAAATACTTTATAAACGAGTCAAAAATCAACACTGCATTCTTCTGGATGATCGCATTCAGCTCCATGCTTATTTTAAAGCATGTATCTAAATTACTAACTAAATGAGTAACCAACTTTCTACCACTGTCTTTGTAGGACATGGATATAGGTGATCCATTCGACTGGTCTCATCTTGAAGGAACATCAAGTACAGAAGCTATGGATAATACTGATTTGCAAAGGAGCTTCTCAAGAACCCAACAACTTTTCTCAACAAGTGCCCCAATTGAAGACCATTACCAACATAATCAGAACCAGGCCGCTGCAAACTATTTAAACTCAAACCTGACTTTTAATGACTCTGAAATCATAGATTTCCTTTTATCTTCTGCACCAGACAGCTCTGTTTACAACCATCAAAATTTTGCCAGTTTCTCTATAGAGGATCAAAGCCTGCCGAGCCTTTTTGGCTCTCTTCTAGAAGATGCCAGACTTTATGAGAACAACATGTTGGATCAAGCACACAAGGAAGGACAACCACAAGTTTCTCCAAAAAAGGAACAGGACTCAACAGATTCAGATTCCGGGCTCTCCTTGGACTTGACCGTAAGTCCTGCATCTCCAAGTGGATCTGAATTTTCATGTTCCTCATCATCAACTTCCTCTGTATCATCCACAAGTTCAGTTTCTGATGAGGGGGCTGTAGGTTACACCAACTTCAAAGAGGAACTTACTGATGAAGAGTATGAAGGAGCTGTTGGAGGGTACAACCCCTATCAGAACAAGATGCTCTACACCGATTTCCTACAGGCTGAACAGTTTCAGTATTTACCCTGGCTGGAACACATTGGTCATGATCACACCTATAATCAGCCCCAATTTACAAGCCAAAGAAAGCCTCTCAAAGACCAACCAGATGAGCCACTCGAGGTCACCATCAGGGACAAGATGTCAACTCGGGATGAGAAACGTGCCCGTGCCATGAAGATCCCATTTTCCAATGACCGTATAATCAACTTGTCTGTTGAGAAGTTCAACGAGCTTCTTGCCAAGCACCGCCTAAGCGAGGCACAACTTGCACTCATCAGGGACATTCGGCGCAGAGGCAAGAACAAAGTGGCTGCACAAAACTGTAGACGAAAGAAGCTGGACATCCTGTTTGACCTAGAGAGCAGCATGGATGACCTGCGGCGTCACCGAGCCAGACTGCTGAAGGAAAAATCTGACATCTTGGACTCAGTCAGAGAAATGAAGCAGCGCATTGATGACCTCTATCAAGTAGTGCTGAGTAGACGCAGGGAGGTCCAAGGGATTCTATGCCCAGAAAGTGACGTTACCTCTCAACAGGGCAATACCATTCGAGATTCAGAATCCAGGCAGAGATCTGGCAAGAGGAAGAAAGACAAAAAGTGAGGATGTGATGCACAGCTCATATTCAATTGATGCCTGCAGGCCAGATATTGCAATAGTCAATAAGATCAACAATGACATTTGGAATGAGGTCTTGTGAAGCAATTAAAGTGGTTGAAATACTGCTTAGATCGTGATCTGCATTATTGATTTGGCACATCACCGGATGCCCTTTCTGACACAACCCTTCCTATTTATCCAGGCTTGGGACCGGTAATACAATGCACAGGTTTATGCATCCTAGTGGCTAGGAACCTATTGGACAATCCAACATCTCCAATTAACCTGGATGCATGTTTCTGGATTTGGGATGAAACCAGAGCTCACGGAAGAAACCGACAAAGGGGGAACATGGAAAGTCCAAGGGCCTGAACCAACCCATCTGGGGATTGAACACAGAACCTTCTTGTACAAAAAATACTGACATCCACATACTAGTGAACGTCATTGTCTGAAACAGTTTGGACATTTGCACTTTTATTTGTAAATTTACCTTTTTTTCTAATTTGGCAGATTTTTTCATTATTAAAAGCTACTATGAACTTTTAAAATTGACATTATGTTTAATTCACACGTCTTGATGAGACACAATATAGAACTCCACTGCCTAGAGGTTACCTTTGTTATGAGGTACCATTAACGTTTCAGTTTGCACATATTTATTGACTAGTTATTTATGCATTTGACTTATAAAAGATGTAATATGTAATTAAACATAACTACTGTATATTTAGATCTTTAATACCTAATTAGTCCACCTTACCATGTAAAAAAGATTCTAACCAGTTATAAACTGGTTATGATAAAGTTGCCACTACAATAAAAACTTGTAACTATTTCACTTTTTATCATGTACATCATATTACAGAAACATGATTGTTTTATTTAATATTGTGTTTTATTATTTTGTGACAAGCTGGGCTTATCTCTTTTTTTCATTATTAAAGATGTTTTGTCAAATCCGTCCATTATTGTTTCTTATATACTATGAAGCTGCATTAATACACACTAGTTTATTTTATGATGACCTAAAATATTTATTTTTAAGGCCCAACCATGAATCATGTCCCAAATTCCAAGCAAGTTTTCTGGGTTATTCAAAATTCAAGATGTTTTGAGCTATTCTCAAAAATCACATTTTCATAGCATTCAAGTGCCTCATTTGTACCAGTTAATCTGCTTTATGAGGCAGTTCTAGCAATCCTATGGCAATTCAGTTTGCAAATCAGTCCAACATGGAAGTTCTGCATTGACATTCAATTGTTAATGTTGCTGTGCTGTGCGTTATAACTTTTTATTCTGACATTCAATTTAAGACCGCCATGAAATGTGCCTCTTCTCTAAAAAAAATCGTGATATCAGTTTGGACTGCGAATTGATGCACATTTCCTTTTAAATTTAAGCCCCTAATTACTTGCCTGACTTCAATAATAAATGAAATACAGAAATTGACCTCCTTCAGAGCAAATCACTATCAATACACTAAGACACTTAGATTGTATGTCTTGTAAAATGTACAAATCTTTATTTGATTTCATTAACCAACACGGGAAGAGAGATTCTTACCCATTTAATTTCAGTCTTGGACCTGAGGACACTAATTTTGTTTGATACAAAAACAGTCACCGTTCAATTCTCAATTCTCCTCTTCATTGGTGTACCATACATCTTTAATCCTATACAGTTCTGGGCTGCAGGCATTCTTTTGTACACACAAAATGAGGTCTGGCATAATCTTGCTGAAATAATCACTTCTTTGGACAAATGAAAATCGTGCTATGAGCACTTATGTACCCACACCATGAAAGATGTTGATTTCTGTACCTTTTGGTGGTAACAGTGTGAATTGTCCTTTACACTCTTGGCACAGAGGACTTGATGTACCCCACCCCCCCTTCCCAACCCAACCCAACCCAACCCAACCCAACCAGTGTTACCTGACCGCAGCACGCATTTCCATGATTCCATCGGAAATCAGGTCAGGCCTACAGAACTTTGAGGTTTTCCTGTGTATTTATTTTTGAGGATTTTAACTTCATGTTTTACACTTTTGGTCACATTCATGACAGATACAGTTATTCATTACTCAAGGTTAATCTGGTTTATATTAAACACATTCATGGAACACATTCATTCAATTTTGTCTCTCACTCTAAAGTGTTTTTGGACTGTGGGAGGAAACCGGAGCACACGGAGTAAACCCACACAGACATGAGGTGAACATGCAAACACACAGAAAAGACCCAGACTGGCCCACCTGGGGATCAAACCCAGGACCTGCTTGCTGTGAGGTAGCAGTGCTACCCACTAAGCCACCGTGCCACCCTTTTCATGAGTAAGATTCAGATTACATTCCTTGATACAGATTGTACAGTGTCAAGTCAAAATGGTTTTCTAAAGTACTCCATGTGACAATCATTATCAAAGCAAAATGCCGTTTTCTTATGAAATGCGTTCAAGTTTCCAAACTTTACTCACGTTAAACAATAATCTCTCAATATTCCCCTAAAATTTTTCCAATATTATGAACACTAGATGGGAAAATACTACAGAACTGATGTTTGGCACAAAGAAGTAAGCCATGATCCATCATTGCTTGAACTAATGGTTTGGTGGATGCTCCTGTTATACCCATGATATATGTTGTGGTTCTCATTCCTAATGTTACCAATGTTATTTCGAATAACCACCCAGTCACACACCAGTTTCACACATTAAAAATGGTAGCATGTAGAAAAAGTTAACATACAGTGAGGAAAATAAGCATTTGAACACCCTGCGACTTTGCAAGTTCTCCCACTAAGAAATCATGGAGGGGTCTGAAATTTTGGTCTTAGGTGCATGTCCACTGTGAGAGAAAAAATCTAAAAAAAAAAATATGTTAATCACCTGTGAAAATCAATGTTAATATTTGGTACAGTAGCCTTTGTTTGCAGTTACCACCAGGTTCACATCAACTGCAGCAGGGATTTTGGCCCATTCCTCCACACAGATCTTCTCCAGATCAGACAGGTTTCTGGGCTTTCGCTGAGAAACACTGAGTTTTAGCTCCCTCCAAAGATTTTCTATAGGGTTTAGGTCTGGAGACTGGCTAGGCCACTCCAGAAACTTGACATGCTTCTTACGGAGCCACTCCTTGGTTATCCTGGCTGTGTGTTTTGGGTCATTGTCATGTTGGAAGACCCAGACACGAACCATCTTAAATGCTCTGAGGGAAGGAGGTTGTTCCCCAAAATCTCGGAATACATGGCCCCGGTCATCCTCTCCTTAATACAGTGCCGTC
>JAYDZG010000023.1:7931911-7944299 GCA_034509265.1 Microcambeva bendego
CCCCCCCCCCCCCCCCCCCCCCCCCCCCCCCCCCCCCCCCCCCAGGCCCAATAACCACAATGTTTTATATAATTCATAATTTACATACTTTAAGACACGATCAGACATGACATTATGACTACCTTCCTAGTATTGTGTTGTTCCCCCTTTGGCTCCCAAAACAGCCCAGCAACTGCGATACAATGTGTATTCTGACACATTTCTATCAGGATCAGCATTGACTTTTCATGAATACTGACCACTGCAGATCGGGAACACCTCATAAGAGCTGCAGTTCTGGATGCTCTTGATCCAGTCATCTAGCCATCACATCTTGGCCATTGTCAAACTCACTCAAATCTTTACACTTGACCTTTTTTATCAACTTTGTTATTCATTTTGTTATTTAGCATTTTTAGCTTTTAGCAGACGCCTTTATCCAAATCGACTTACAGTACAGTTACAGTATACAGTCTGAGCAATGAGGCACCCTTTGAATTACTAGTCCAGTACCTTAACCACTAGACTACAGCTGGCCCAAGTTCTCCTGTCATTGGTCAAAATATTACACCTTGTCGGTATTTAATTTAGTAGGAAGGCCATTACTGACCCATCAATGCTTAACTGGTATGATGCAAACGAAGTTATTAGTTGACACAATTGTAAATTTAAAAGTACAAAGAAATGACTTTGAGGCCTGACTTGATGGTATTTTTAATTGCTGCTTGGCAAGACAAATGACTAAACAAAATATATACGTCAAAACAAAATTTGAAACAATTCTATAGCACATGCTGTATAACAGGTGTGTTGGGAACAGGTGAAGAAATCATTACTGGGTTTGGTGGAGGATCCACCAAATAATCAGATCTCCAGCAAAAAAAATGGTCATAGCCGATCCCTTTGTGTCAAAGGTTATTCATTGTCAATATGCTATTTGTCAACTTAATATTGCAAATAATTTAGGTCTTTTCCATCTATTATAGACATCTGTGAAAAGATTCAGGGAACATCTCCAACAGATTCAATGGCATGAAAAAATATTATTTATACTGATACTGTGATAAATACAACCCAAATGAAAATGTGAGACCTTTTACTTCAGACAACTTACTTAACACAGTTACTTAACACAGTCTACCGCATTATCAATAAATGTACCCTAAACCTCCAATACAGATAGTGAAAGACATATATTTATTTTACATGGAAACCCCACATAGTTTTCTGGGTCCAAGCTAATTTCAGATAGACTGAAACATGTGAAAAATGCTGTGGTCAAAAAGTCCTTGTTAGCTTTTATTTATTTATTTATTGTAAATCTGTTTTTGGAGAAAGCATTTGAAATGTGATTATTTATTGGAAAGGCGATGAAGGCAGCGCCACAACCTTGGAAAGTGTTGTTAGCATCCATATATAAATTTGTTTCCATTTTCTTTCTTTGTACACTTGACACACCAGATCTAATCCACTGGTGTATTTACTACAGCCCACCTTACTCAGACTTACATAAACCAGATGTACAGCATGGCTGTAAACAAAGAACATAACGATCATAAAGCCAGCTCCCATCAGCACATGTAATGTTTCATATTGCTTGCTTGCAAAGTAGGTCAATAACAGAACAATAAATTAACAAGGAGGAAAAAATAACTGAAAAAGGAGCATAAACTAAATAAAAAATATTATTTATTAGATTACATTGGAACAGATAAAATAAAAGGTGAGCATATCCGAGAATCTAGGCTTAGAAAAGCAACAATACAAATGAAAAACATTACGATAATTAAAACAACAACAATTATTAGTAGAATTCAACATGACAGAAATAGAACTGATGTTAATTAAAAGAACAATAAAGAATAGAATATCGTTAGCATAGCCGATGATGCTTCTGTAGCATGGCGAGGCTGTATGTGTGTGGGAGCAAGAGGAGGATCTTGTTGGCAACGAGTTCATCGGCAGGGCAATGACAGACTCTCTATTCTCAATCACACTGTAGTTCCCCTGCGGCGTGCAGTGCTGCTGGCATGAGTGTGTGTCAGTGTGAGTGTGTATAGTGTGTGTTTATGTGAGAAAAAACGAAAAAGAGAGACTGCAAGGGAAAATAATTAAAAATTGGAGCAAAAATGGAGGGTGTTTGGAAGACAAAAGGCAAAACAAAAGGAAAACATGGACACAGAACAAAGACTCCAATGAGATATGAGAGGTGTCCTCAGGTAAAGAAGAACAGAACATTTCTAGCTTGTTTCTGTGCTTTAAAATGACTGCTGGTGAACAAATCACATCAGAAGACCAAAGTGCAGCTTTGCTTTGCCAATTTCCATAATCAGCAGGCAGCGGACACTTTCCTGAAACTCCTTATTAGAGCCAAGCAAACAACCCCAGCATCCCTGTCTCTGCATCTCTGTCTGTTTCTTCTTGCCTCCACCTGCTCTTCACCCCATCAATGTAGGGTCATTGAGAGGTCGGGAGAAAAAATGAAGCTCCTTCTCTTCGCTGTGTAATGCTGCAGCAAGCTTGCAGATGGAATTTTTCTCCCTCTTTCTCAGCCTGTCTTACTGTATCTCTCTCGCCCTACTCGTACACTTCATTTCTTTGCCTGATCATCTGGCTTATCTAGTCAGTACATTACCCGTGGACTTTCATCTCTCATCCATCCTGTTCCGGGAGGACAGAAGATGGACAGATGTGATAAAAGACCTGTAGAGTATTCAGTGGCTGTTCTATTGCTTGATGTTGACGTTCTAAAACACTTGTGATCATTAAGCTGTCCTATTGGTGTCACTTCTAAAAGAATTAGATGAGTTTTAGGTAGAGCCTTGTGTGTTTTATAAGACATTTTGTTATTCATTTATTTTCCATGGCACCTCATTCTAAACATAGTTTTGATGGAATCAGTCTTCCTGGAAACACTTCAATGCAAGATGCACTAGACATGGTGCCTGCATGAGTCCATCATAATATATTCCTCATATTTTACATGATATAATTACTCATTTGTTCACATCTAGAGGGAATGGAGAGTGATTGGTCCCTGAGCGGCCTTGTTTTTGGAAGGTCTGGGAAACCTGGACTATTAAACCCAGGAACCATTTTGACAAAAAAGAAAGCATGCTGTGGAGGTTGGAGTTGTAGAGAGCCAACACGCCCTGCATCCCACAGTACTGCTTTATGTACCAAAAAATGAAAATTCATTCATACTATGTGCTTTATCGTGAATAGGTTCATAATGTGTTCAAAACCTATTTAGATTACGTGGATGCTAGACACCTTGATCGGGGTCTATTGTTGAACATCACACACTTACCCATTTACTCACTCACTCACACCTAAGGGCAATTCAGAATACCATGTTTTTGATAGATGGAAGAAAGCTCAAGTACCCAGAGAAAAACCATGTGGATATAGCATATACTTTGTGCAGAAAATAACCAGAGGTGATGATTAAACTCAGGTACCCTGGACACTAGTTCCAAAAGATTCTGCCCCCAAGAAAGTTTAAAGTTTGGGTCTAATGATTTTTGAACTAAGCTCTAGGCATCTTATTAAGCTGAAAGTTTACAAACTTTGACTCTGGTTAATCATTTAAACTTGTGATGTTCTTTCAAGTTCAGAAAAGGAAACACAGTAAACGTGCTCCGAATGCTAAAGCAAGCCGGTGCAATTAAGTGGAAAGTGCCCTAAGGCTTTTATACCTAATTCCACAACCTCAAGGACTACGTTTGTACTTCAAGGTTGTTAGCTGGTGAAGTGGGACATTATTTCTTTGTTCTGATTTTTATTATTATTGTTTCAAAGCTTTGTCTATGTGAGGTAGAGACAACGACTAAAGGTAAATTATTGAGGTGTAATTAAAGTCCACCAGTGTCAGCAGAAGACACAATTAATGAACTCACTTTTTAATTTTAATTTTAACAGAATGATAAAATGCAGCTAATCAGAATGAGACAGCTGTGGAAGGAGAGTTCCACTTTTTGGTCTCTAGATGTCAGCAGTGGCTGCTAGGCAAGAGCAAGGTTTCCCAGAGGCAGTTGTTGCTACATGTCTTTACCGTTCTGCCTGTCACACATTGTAATTATTTTATAATGTTATATTTCTGGTCGCAGTGGTTCCATTGGAATACGTTCAGAGGACGGGAAACAAACAGAAAAATAAACAAAAACTGTAGTAGCAGTGTTACATGGTGGTTAGAGAACTGGGCTTTTGATCGGAAAGTTGCCGGGTTTGATTCCCAGAGCTGACATGCCACAACTGAAGGGGCCTTGTGCAAGGCACCCAACTGCTCCCCGGGCACAATGGCTAGGGTTTATCGTTTTTTTTTTAAATATATGAACCGGTGATTAAAAAAGCATTAAACAGTATTTACATTACTTGAAATAATAAAACATAGAGATGTAGATAAAAAGTGCTGGCAAGAACTTTATATTCTTCCCAACAAACCATCTTGCTATTTAAAATATGCCAATATGTAAAGAAGTCCTTATGGTGTTCTATAGATTGACAAATTGTAGCTACATCATTTTAGTTTTAATTTTAAATTTACCAAGACCAAAAAACTAATGAATTGGAACTTTTGGATAATGAAGGGGTAGTTTTGATTAGATTACAAAAAACACTTTATGGTTCAATATTTATTGAAATAATTTTTGCTTCTTGTTTTTCCATGGACAGTAATTGTTTTATCTGTTTATTTATTTTTTGTTATATTGCATATTAGAGCTTTCTGGTCCCTATTGAATCTAACAAATCATGAGTTATCTGTTTGATAAAATTCAATTCACAGCCTATTTAATATTGGTGTAATATCTACTTCTGAACATACGGATATAAATATAAGAAATAAATACTGATAGCAAAAAATCATCCAAGGGATTAGATCTCTCTGATTTGAGACCATCTTCCTTTTCTTTCAGTCCTTCCCTTTTCCTGTTTCCACCATTTTCTTTCATCTTTCATAATTTCGCTCTGTCAGTTGGTGGGCTGTGGGCCAAGGTTGTCAGGGCAACTGGTGGCTTGGCGACCGGGCATGACTGGTTGCCATGGGTGGAAGGTGCCATAATGGCCAGGTTGGCATAGTTTCCAGTAGAACGAGCAGAGAAAATGCCAGCTGTCCACTCTCCTTATCCCTTTGAACACACACACACACACACACACACACACACACACAGATATATATGTATATATATATAGGCACACACTTTAGCTGGTTCATTTCCCCCCAAAAATTCTACACACTGAAAAGTATCAAACAATATATTTTTTTGCAAAAGTAAAAATAATGGCACTGTGGCAGTCAGAACTTAACAATGAATTCTGCATTCTGTCTTTACATTAACAAAGTCAGTCCAAATTCGAAGCTCTGTTTCATCAACAACATTTCATCTGCAAAAGATTGGTTGCTACAAACAACGACAGACCAAAAAACACATGTACTGGATGCTCAGCCAAGAGGTGAAACCTCAGAGCCAACATGTAAACGTCTATGATATATATGATATATGATATATACATGAAGGGTCATGGCAAAAGAACCATCAACTCAGTATCATGGAAGAATATCTATAAGGACTAGAATAGCATATGACAAAAACAGTTCTTAGAAAGAAAAATATTGTCACTGCATCATAGATGTCATAGATGTCCTTGTTGTTGGTTGTGCCACATGATGCTTAAGAACATCAGATATTTTGATGCTTAAAATACTGTCTGACTGTTTGGCAAAATTTTAAACTTTAAATCATGCGTAGATCATGCCTATACCTAAACTCACCTACATATGTATTTCATTGTGCTTGTATAGAGCTAATTATTTGCGGGAAATCAAAGGCTTGGACACAAAGAGGGCCTGTTATATCTTATATCCGTGTACATTAAGTTCATGATGATGAACTGCTGACATAATTATCAGATTGTAAAAACTATTCTCAGAGCTGAGAGTTGATTAGCCTCCCTAGTCTTGATTCCAGATGCCACAAATTTGGTCTGTATCCCCTGCAGTTTCGCCATGGGGGCTGATTTATTCTCAGGAACCTAAAGCAGATGGAACATGTCTGACAATGCAGAGTCAGGGCTCTTATATGATTCCCAAAAGGAAATTGCAAAGTTGTATTTAAATTGTCATTTCTGTTGTATTGAAAAGGGAGTACTTAGGTTGTTGGCCTTGTTAACATTTAAAAATTAGGCATAAGTGTACTCAAATACACACAATAATATTGTGGATCAGCACTCTTTCTTTGAGAAATCATCCAATGGACCAGAGCTACTTGCTGTTATTATTACTTCTGTTCTGGGTCCTTTAAAATCAGTGAGTCGTTTGGGGCTTTTAAAACTCCATTAGCCCGTACAGTATTCTCACAGTGGAAACTAAACTCAAAGACAATGCTGTATATATTATCATTTTAAATATCATTACATCCCATAAAACATAACTTTAAATCAATGCATCTAATATGGTGTTCCACTAAATAACAGTTGTATTCTGGCTACAAAGTCACTGGATAAATTGTGTATTTATATTAAAATAATCACAGATTGCATTTTGTTACCTAATAGAAGTATTTAGATAGTTTCCTTTCTCTTTTGGACAGAATGCATGTATTCACATTAATATACACAGAAAAGCCTAGAACAAAAGCCACAGCATGTCCTTTTTGAATTAGTTCATGGTGGATTTTAAGATAGGGTTTGAATCATTGTCCAGTTGTGAAATTGTTTGTCTTCGTGCAATGTATGTCCTGTCCAATGGTGCTGTATATTCTTATGTGTACAATATTTGTTTTTCCTTGGCCTTACTCCAGTTTGATTGCAGCTCTTAGATGTTTGAATGTCCGCTCTTAAATGTTGCCGTACCTCATTGATTTGGCCCAGTTTTTATGCTGGATGCCCTTCCTGTTGTAGCGCTCCTATTTATCTGGGTTTGGGACAAGAGCTACCCAACCAACCTGCAACTGAAAGATGTGAACACTGGTGTACAGTGGAAAATCCAACTGCTCCACATGAGTGACATTTTAAGTGTACAATCCCAAGTGTATTTAAGTGCACCAGAATAGCCACCGGAGAGAGAACATACAAAATCCTTATTTAAAGCCAAACTTCACAGATCTTTAAATTAAACCCAGCTACAGAGACAGCTGACAGTCGCCTGTTGTTCCTACTGCTGTTTACAGTATGTACTGCCAGTGTCTTGTGGAGAATCTTGTCTCGCTTTCAGAAACTTCTCACTTCCATGTGTTGCCTTGTGCAACTGGAAAAATTAGGTAAGGTATGGATGGTTTAATGCACACACCGTGTTTTGCTGTACAATACTGTGGCTTTTAAGAAAATTATTTAATCCATCCTACCCCTAATATTTAATCTTCCACTAATTACTCCATAGATGGATCCAACAATTATCCTGTTTGTTAGTTTGTTTATTGGGATTTTACCATCATGTTTTACCCTTTGATTACATTCATGACAGAAAATGTTACTCATTACACAAGTTTCATCAGTAGAAAAGTTTATCACAAACACAGTCATGGACAATTTTGTGTCTCCAATTAACCTGACTGCATGTTTTTGGACTGTGGTAGAAAACCGGAGCACCCGGAATAAACCCACGTGGATATGGGGAGAACATGCCACACAGAAAGGTCCTAGCCCCACCTGGGGATTAAACCCAGGATTTTCTTGCAATGAGGCGACAGTGCTATAAAGGTTTTAAGGTGCAGAAAAACCTTAGCTAGGGTTGTGTGATCACTGAAAAACTTTTGTGTGCTTTTCTTGCTTTATAGTGCATGGATAACAAGTAAATGGGTGTTCATTTAAACTTATAGTTTGCATATGACAGCTTTAATTCCCATTGTTCAACCACATATTAGAACTTTTGAAATGTATTATTAAGCTCTAATTTGTGGCAAAACACACCCCACCTTTGACTTTCTTTGTATAGTCACCTGCTACTTTATAAAATATACTTTAGTTTATTTGTATACTCCTTTTCAGCTGCTTAAAATGTTTCATTTGAGTGTAAGCAAAAAACTTGCATGTCTGTATGAGTTGACTTCCATATGAGGCAAACCTGGCAAACCAGCCCAGGACCTTTCCTACCTTCGACAGTGGTTTGTCTGTTTTTGTGTGTTTTATTCGGATTTTAACGCCATGCTTTACACTTTGGTTATAATTACTCATTACACAAGGCTCCTCATTTCACAAAGTTAAATCAAACACATTCTTGGACAATTTACTATCGCCAGTTTACCTCACTTGCACTCTGAGGAATCCGGAGCACTCAGAGTAAACCCATGCAGACAAAGAGAGAACATGCAAACTCCACAAATGCAGGAACCACCAAAGTTTTCCAGGACAACTAATAGAACTAAATACTTTACCATGCATAGAGAAAGCTGAAATGGACCTTTTTGCGACAGTGCTACCCACAAAGCCCTGTACACTTAAAATTATTAAATCGTCACTGACAAGCCCAAATTTTAAAATAAATTAGACTTGTGCTCAACTTTGTTGGTGAAAACATGTCTATCAAGCTGTTTATTAAAAAAAATATTTCGACATTTTTGTCAGGTTCCATTCTGACAGTTATGCAAAGTTTAAAAGTTAGCATCCTTTCTGGAATTGTAGTTAGAACCAGTGACTTGAGTAACTTGCACATCTGTGAGGGACCCAATATTACTCAAGGGCATTTTGGAACAACATATGTGGCTGTCTTCATGATGTCTTTTTTAAGGCTCATCACTGCAAGACAATTGCCAAGCTCCACTCTGCCCATGTCACAACAACGAATCTTTGTAGTTCTAACTTACAGGTGTGAGAAGGAAGTCCATCTTACAGTACAAACACTGTTTCATTTAGTTCCCTATCAATCACAAAACATGGTTACTCAATCCAGCAGAACTGTGTCTAAAGAGGTAGCACTGCCTGGAAACAGATAAGCAGATAAGGAAGTGATTATGTTCCTCAATCCTGATTTAGTTTTATTTGTGATGCAGTCATCAAACAATGAATGAGATGTGTATTTGAAATCATCACTATTTTTGCCAGCACAAACCCCTTTGACATGCACACAACTTACACCTGTCAGGGGCGGGACACAATATTGTGTCCAGAAAGCCATGCACCACCATCTGAGATCAATGTTTCAATCTATGTCCATTATTTTTACGGGGAAAATAGATTTACAAATATTTTGACTTAATAACATCCATTTGGAACCAATTAAATTCGTAAGTCAAGGGCCGACAGTATAGTACTATAGCACATCCTAAAAACAAGACAGCCAAAGCCTAAGGTACTAGCAACCCACCATTCTACAGCGTCTATGATACGATGAGCCTGAGTAATCAAGTAAAAAGCTAGACAACCAAAACTCCCAATACCAACAAAATGTTTTAATGACCATAATTGGCAGAATACATAAACTCAAATACATAAACATTTGCAAATGCAATATACAATGTAGAGTCCACCAGCTAATATCCAGAGTAACTGCTGTGTTACTTAGGAACACAGGCTGGGAGTGACTCAAGGTTCTGGTGAGTTGTCACAGGTATCTGGAGCCGTGCTGACTGTAGTGCATTCCACAGCTGCTGGTGGGTGCGTTATGGAGTATCTGACAGATGCTTGATTGGGTTCAAGTCTGAGGAGTAGGGAAGCCAGGGCAGTAAAAATGGTCATGCTATCCTGGCCACTGTTGGACTTGGCCATGTGACCTGTCGCATTGTCTTTCTGGAGGATCACATCTACCCCAGAGAAAACAATTAGCATGTATTGGTGTATATTGTCAAGGATGGATTCCTAAGAATTTAAGCAATATTAGATAGAATATCAAAATGAAACAAAATACATTGACGAAAGAAAGTAATACACAGGGTCTGTCTGATAACCTAGTGAGCTCTGTACCCAGGCTGCATTGTACGTAATCCTACTTACGCTCCATCAAAGAGATGCCTAAAAATAAAATGTTGCATTAAAATACTGCCTACAGAGGTGCCTTATTCTTATATATAATTTGACTGAATAATGAGGGAGCATCCAAGCGGTGAAGACCATCCCAGCATTGAGAGTGGCACAACTTCTTACAAAAATACTTTCATGGCAAACGCAAGCAGAGCAACAAATTTATTTATTATTAATTGTTAATTGATTTATTTGCAAATTTGATCTTGTCTGTGACCATTTAACCATTTAAGGTGGGCAAGGCGGTGAAAGGGTTGTTAGCAAGAAGGTCCTGGGTTCGATTCCCTGGTGGAGCGGTCCAGCTTTCCTTCCCAAGTTCAAATACATATTAGGTGAATTGGAGACACAAAACAAACAGATGAATCTTGTGTAACCCTTAATTACCTGTCCATTTATGAATTAAGTGTAAAACATGATGTTAAAATTCTAAAAATCTTTTTCGGTACATGGAGGGAGATGTTAGCTGCTTGCTAGCAGGTTGTGCTAATTGGTACCAATTGGTTTGAATGGTTACCATATAAGCAAAAATGGCCGTGGATTCCAATTTATTTCCAATGTAAGTTTGATGTCTTAGTGGATTAGAATCCTCTCTACTTAGAGACCTGCCTCGGTAGGCAGTAGGCAACAAGGTAGCTCACTTGGTTTTCTGACAGACCCTCACAACTATAGGATCATAGGTTGTAGTTTTTGGAGGATCAAGAAGGTGGTCATAATCCAATTTAACACACAGTATAAGTGTTCCTCATATGATATTCAGCTGAATCATGAATGAATTAATGAATGGATGTAAGCTTACCATAGATGATACAATAAGGCTAATACACCACTGCAGGCATAACATGAATAACACTCCACTTGTTCATCACTGCACATGTTTTTGACCCAGAGCACCACCTTCAACCCGGCCATCATTTTCCTGCCTGCATGAACACAGCAAGTTCTTCATTAGCAGAGGAAATCATCCCCCATCCCCTCACTCGCTGTTTCTAAATGTCAGAGAGAAGAGAGGAGTGTGTGTGTGTAAAGATGCCAGATGGATGGTGGCATGAGACACTATTTCATGTTTCAGTGTGCCACACGCTGTGGGCAGGAGATGTACGTGTGTGTGTGCAAGGGTATCTAAGTGTGTGTGTAAGAGTTTTCAGCGTCTGTGCACAGCCAGAGATTAATTCTGCTAAATTAATTGGGCTGAGATTGAAAATGAGAGAGTGAGTGGGTCACAGCTGAGTGCACAAGCCACCCGCCTAGCCCCTGTGAGCGCAACACACACATGCTTATTTGCGCGACACCCCTGTTTGTTTGCGAGCGTGCGCACACGCACATACCCGCCGCTAAAGCAGAACGTATATATGCACAAGCTGCTGCAGTCGGAATTGTATTCAAACTCTCTTCCTCACACACTAACTGTGGTGTGTAGGGGCACAATGTGGTGCTTTAGAGATGGAAAGATGCTATAAATCTCTTCCCCCAGAGGAGTCTGGACTGTGCTGGGAGGAAAAAGAACATTGCCATCTGGAGGAGGAGAGAAAAAAAAATAAATAAAATGGCGGACATTTTCCGATCAAAACACAATACCTTCATTGTACATTTGATCATGGGAATTTGGTGGGAAAGGGGGTACAGTGGTGTAGGACAGGGTTAGGACCAAGGCGACATCATGAGGCATAGAAATACAACAGATGCCTACAGAACAGTTATGCAATTAACTTCCTATCATGCACTACAGGGATAAAAAAAGTGCTCAAAAGGCTTATTTGACCTTGTTTTTTAGGTCAAGATGACACAAAATAGAATCTTAGAACAGATGTTAGGGGCTTTAGTAACAAAGGCAGTTCAACAGAGCAACATTTAATATGTTTTACAGGATGTGTGGCATATACGCCGATCAGGCATTGTAACCACCTTGCTAATATTGTGTTAGTCCTCCTTTTGCTACCAACAGCCTGGTACTGTGTATTCTGACACCAGATTATCAGAACCAGCATTAACTTTGGCAGTGAGCTCCAGTTGCTCGTCTGCTCGATGAGCATTGGTTGCGCATGACACTGTCACTGGTTTACCAATGTTGGTTCCCTGGACCACTTTTGATAGATAATGACCACTGCAGACTGAGAACATCCCATAAGTGCTGCAGTTTTGGAGATCCAGTCATCTACAGGCCCTCACAGAGATGATCAGTGTTTTTCTCTTTACCTGTCAGTGGTCATTTTGCAATCCTGGTTGGTGTCAGGGGCAGCTGTAGCCTTGTGGTTAAGGTACTTGACTTGTAATCTCAAGAATGCCAGTTCAAATCTAATCATTGCCAGGCTGCACATGTTGGGCTCTTGAGCAATGGCCTTAACCCTCAATAGTTCAAAATGTATGCTGTAACTGCAATGTTAGTCGCTAGGGATAAAGGTGTCTACTAAATGCTGAAAATGTAAATGTAAATGAAGAGAAAAGAGGAGGCTTTAAA
>JAYDZG010000023.1:7963659-7998991 GCA_034509265.1 Microcambeva bendego
CGATCTTACACTTTTGCCAAGTCAAAATTGGCTAAAGTAAGTTCTAAGATTTGCTAAAGTAATTTCTTGCTATGAGGATACATGAGATATTGTAGACTGGTGTTTTCTTAATGCAGTGCAATCTGGATAATCAATCACAGGAATTAAGCTTAAGCTTGCGACTTTTTTAATATAATGTTCTGTAGAGTGAGAAATGTGACACTTGCTTTAAATATTTTTTTTTGCTGTACATTGTTTTAATTTTAACATTTAATAATTAATTTTTAAAAAATATCTCACATTTGTTTCCTGGATGCTGCTTTTGTACCAAACCATGATTACAACCACCTGTTGATATGACCTGTTTGGAATCACATCATTCATACACATCAACACACTAGCCCTAAACTGCCCATACCAACTTTTTTCAGAAAGAAATGCCGGAATGGATATATATTAAAAAGAGCAGACAAAACATGACATATCTCACAACTGTTTGCAAATAAGAGTAAAACAAACACTGATTTGGTATTTTATTATCCACTCTGTCCCAACATTATTCTGATTTTGGATTGTACTTGTTTACAAGGTACGACATTCCTGACCATCCTTGAACAACATTCATAGACTGAGTCACTTTTATTTTTCAGTTCGTTTACTGCGTCCTTAGGCATATTCAAATTAGCATTATATTTATTCTCAATTTTATAGCCTTTGGTCACTAATACCCAGTTGGCTAACTCAGGATACAGTAACTTAGATCAAACACATGAAGGTGCCCCCCCCCCCGGTTACCCTCATTAAAGTGTTTTTACAATAACAGCTTCTCAGCAAGTTCTTTTAATTTTGCTTTATTAAAGCATGTTTTAATGGCTATGGGGCCTCAACAAACTGAACTGGATGGCAAATGCCCCTATTCACTACCAACTCACTAAGTGTACTCAACTCAACCCACTCCTAAATTCCGGCACTTCACCACCAGCCCTTTAATATGTTGGAGGTCCAAAATTAGCTTTTGTAGAGACTTCTTTCCTTCAGGTTGAAAATATGACATTGGTAGCTCAATAGGTGAACCTTTGGCCTTTCAATTAAGAGGCTGATGGCTGAAACCCGCCTCTGTGACTTAGCTCCTTTGAGCCATTGAGCAAGGCATTCAAGTATCTCAGCTCTAGAAGTGGGAAGGTTGTAGATTTTGTTATGTAGCCACTGTTAGGCTCTTGAGAGTTCCTCGGGTGGTGAACAATAATGTGGGTTTTGAGAACTTTAAGTTTATTTTGTTTCACAAAATGACTCAGTGTATGAATCAAAATGCAAAGAACTGACTTTAGGGGAGTGAAAAGTTATGGACACTGAAGTCTTCTGATTATTTTGTCCTATTTGTTGTCTGCTTCACAATGAAAAAAATCAAATGTTGATACTATGCAAAATCACTTGAAATGTGGAATGATTTTAATGCTCAAGTAGAGGTTTAAGAACACTCATACTCAAGCTCATACACAAACACACTAAAGATTTACTAACCATCAAATACAGTAATAATAATACAGTTAATGCTATATCCTGCAGTGCTAAGCACGGCACATATGCTAAGTGCTAAATCTATTGATAGGTAGAAAAAACATTGATTATGCCAAAGGTTACTATTTGTAAATAAGCTAAAAAGACTAAATTACCTGGATTTTATTACAGGCGACAACTGTAAAGTTGTGTAAAGACTTCTAAAAGGAAAGGCAGTGAATGGTGGCTCTGTGCTTAGCACTGTTGCTTTGCCGTAAGAAAGTCCTGTATTAATTTCCATGTGAAATGGACCTGGTTCTTCCTGTGTTGAGGTTTTCTTTTTGAGCTTCCTCACACAGTTTGAAAGATCCTAGGTTAATTGGAGCTACTAAAATTGCCCTTAGGTGTATGTCTGTCCTTTGATGGACTGGTGAACTGACCATGTTGTTACTGCTCGTCTAGTGAATTGTACCTACCACAACACAGACAAAAGGACAAATAAATTAATGTTTTGTGGCCTTCTAGCCATTCAGCAAAGTACAAATTAGTCAAAACAACAACTTTGACCCAGACCTTATTACTCAACACAAGCATGCACTTGTGGCTGAATGAAGTAACAATGCACATGAATCTGATTTTGTGGTGTGAATATTTTATAGTGATTGATACCTTTGGGTACAAAAATGGGCTTTCATAGAAAAACGAATGTAAAATCACCACTTTCTCTCTAAAACCATGTAGGTTCATGCAAAATACTAGTCCTCTGTGGAAGCACAATAGCCTTCATGTCTAAATTACTGGCGCTGGAAGTTTCAATAGACTAAGCTGCCAAACCATTAGGTCTCTTGTCGCATGTTGTTCCCTTGGCAGAATGTAATGAGTTTTAGTTTGTTAAACAAATACACTGTCACAACAGTAAAGTAAAACATGCTGTTAATGTACTGCCATCAACAATGCTCAATGCTTTCCCTAACTGAAAGTTATTTTTGGAGCAAACAGCTATAACAAAGCTACACCAAAACAACCAAACTAGCTTACACTACCCACATGGTAATATATGACAAATATGCCCCTTATCAAGAATGGTTTTCAACATAAGTCACCTGTGAGGTGATATTTTATTGAAAGGACCTGAATAGCCTGGGAATAGCCTAAGGATCGAACCCAGGACGTTCTTGCTGTGAGAAGACAGTGCTACCCACTAAACCACGGTCACTTGTTCACAATTGTACACAATTTGCAGATTTTTCATCACAACATCCTTCACATTTTTTCATGCATTATAACTTTTCATTTTTACAACAATATAATTCACTAATTTTGTGAGATAAAAATTAGCTTAAAATCAGCAACATTTAGAAAATGTGCTTGCATGAAAGATAGTACACACATATCTGGGTAACATCAGTAAAGTGATACAAGCTGGTCTGTGGTAAGTGGTGTAATAATAAAATAAATATCTCTGTGTGTGTTGCAACATGTCGAGTGCTGTTATTTCAGAGAAGACTCAGTTGTACATTTAACAAAACTGCTTTATTAACAAAAGCATCTTTTTACATGGACAAGAAGCTTAAGAGCCGGGCACGTTCCCAATCACATACAGTCTCAATGCTTTGGAATACTAAACACAGCTATTTCACTTTGGAGTTATTTGATCAGTTTACTCTGCTGAGAAGCACTGGACAAGTTCAAGTAGCTGTGCCTTCCTTGAATCCCACTAAGATACTGTGAAAAGAACAAATAAAAACAATTCGTCAACATTTCTCCACACTGGTGCAATAGATTCATTTCAAGTAATCACAGACATTTGATTGCAGCTGTTACTGCAGTTTTACTGATGTTGAGACTCCTTTTTGTGTTATTTAGCATGACCACATGTTCATCACACTGCCTAATTTAAAATAAATTTGGGTTTAGGAGATTGTAAGTAAATAAAAAAGCAAACTGACTGGATCTTGCAATTAGCATTGGGTCGGACAGTATACATTTCACAAATAATATATTTTAATCAACAACCTTGTTCTTTGTCAATAAGTTCTTTGACTTATACAACCCCCCCCCCAGTACCACTTCCCTCAGTGACACTTCCTCCCTGCTTTACCCAAGGCTAAACTTTTTCCTGAGCCGTGGTAATATAGACTGACCTTCAATGTTGCACATCAAAATGGGTTCGTTGTCATTTTTGTTGCCACATTCTCATGGAATTTTGAATGGCCAAGCTGGACCCAATCCAAAATGATCTGTCAATGAAAATTTACAAAATTCACAAATGTGCAAAAAGTTACAACAAAGTGAATTATTTATTGTGCTTAGTTTAACATGTTAATGTTGTAGAAGAAGAAGATGCAAGAACAAGCATTAGTAAAATAGGTTTCACTTTATAACAAGGCTTCCTTTATAAAGGGGTTTTAAAGGCTTATTAATTAGGATGTAAATGCCTTACAAGTAATTGATAATCAGTTGTAAAGCATAAATAGACAGGAAAACATTAGCATGTCTTGCCAAATAGTGATCTTACATCATGTCAAATAGTGAACCCACATCAATTTGTAATATTAAACCCCAGGTCATGTCAGATACTTGTCAGATCTTACTTTGTCTTCTCCATCAGCATCAAACCTGCTAGCTTCATTAAGTGTCAGTAAGTTTGAAATTTAACCACCATGTTTAACCATTTAACCACCATCAGGAGGCCTTTTTGGTCAATACTGATAATGTGGCATACAATAACATAAGAAATGACTAAATGCACATTCTAAGGTCTTAGAAGCCATTTTATCTTGACATTTTATAATACGATATGTGGTCCTCATGGTTTTCACTGGTACAAATTATGCTTTCAGGTGCTATTGTAAAAACAACATAAACGTAGTATTGTTATTGTGGCATCTTCTTAACGTGCTTTCGAAAGTGAAGCCTTCATTTAAAGTGTAAAACATTTCACCATTTGTAAATGAGTTACTAACATGTAACTGCAAAACAGGAGCCTTAATTTAAAGTGTAAACTAGTTCATAATCTGTTAATGAGTGACGAACTCTTGTAACTGGCAAAAGAGAGACTTGCAGTAAAGTACAAAACACATCATTTATTTAAAATCACTATTTGCAAACATTAGTTACAAACATTCCAAACTGTCCCATGCATCCCTAAAAAAAGATGAATTATGAATTTAATGCACACAAATGACAGATAATATGGTACATCAAAAGGTCTTAATAATAATTAGGTACAAGTGTAACTACATTTATTCTGAAAAGAAAGTTAAAGATGCCTCAGGCATTTTTATGAGAAACTGTGTATTTATAACAATTATTGATTTGTTTATTAGGATTTTAACATCATGTTACACACTAAGGTTACATTCATTGTTGTTATTGAATTGAAACCTTTATATATGTTATATTATGTTTGCAGGGTGGCAGGGAGTGTGATTTGTTTATTTGATATTTGCCTGAATACACACTAAAAAGTATTAAAGTATTAAGAAAGAGTAAATTAATCTTAATAATATCATATGGGTTTTAACAAAAAATGAAACCTGTAATACTTTGAAAATATATGTGGGTATTGTAACCCTTATACACAAGAGTATTTCCGAATTAAAGCAAGCCGCTTATGTCACCCTTAATTTATCTGATTGTGTCTTTCCTGCAGTTTAACTAGATCAAACATCTTTACAGGTAAATAAATGAACCAGTGCTTACCTGTTTGTCATGCCTTTTAGATGAGCCAGAAAGTAAGTTCGGCTTGTTATTTTACTATCTATCTATTGAAGAGATTAAATGTTTTAACTGTTTAATGTTTAACTAATGAATCCTGTGTAATGAATGTAACCAAAGTGTGTAATATGGTGTTAGAATCCTAAAAATGTAAGACATTATTGTTACAAAAATTTCATTTTCAAATGTTTGAATAAAAAGACAAAACATGTGAGTAAATTTGAAGTGGATCTATGTACCAGAAATACACTGATAAAATCATTAAAACAAGATAATTAACATGAGGATATAAACACCCAGACGAGCTATTGTAGCTCAAATTCTAATTGAAGGTGTTGGAATTCACAGCGCATCACTGTTTTTTACGTATGGGACACCACACAATGTAGGATGATGACCTCTTAAATATATTTTTACAGCATTTGACATGGTATCACCAAAGATGATATAGTAAATTACATTATTCATACGCTGTGTCATGTTGCTTTGTCATACAGATTCCTGCATCACCTGGGAACGGTTGTATCGATCTGCAACTAATTAGCCTTGTATGTAGTGTGTTAGTATGAATTACACAGAGGTGGAGAGCATTCATTCGTGCTAATGCTTTAAATATTGCATAACGTTGAGACAGATAAACTCTGGGGTCTTGTAAAAGTTCTGTTTACCCATTAATGATGTAGTTTAAATGGGAGCAAAGTTCCAAATATAAACATGGCAATAATAAGCAAAGTTTTATTTTTATTTATTTTATTGAAAGCAAAAATATATTTTTTAACATTTTATCTAATTAACTGTATTGTTTTCAGTGGCTATAACAAACAAAATACATTATTTCATCTGAGAAAAAAAATTATACAGTGAAGGGTTAAGCATTATATGCAAGCTAGGCCTTGAGAATGAGATCACAAACTCACAAATGATTTTCACTGCATAGGCACAATTTCCCACAGACATAATTTTAAACAATGTTAATAAATTTCAAATAAACAACAAAAAAAATGTATTCATATTGCAAATACCAAAACATTGTATTTCCCATGTTAATTTTAATTGTGGCTCACCAGTGTATAAAAAGCTGTTAGGAAATGAACCAATAAAATCTCTGCTACAGTACAGTGATAAGATTTTATTGTTTCATGCTGTAAGAAAACACCAATAAACTGTGAAGTGACAGTTTATTCAGAAAAATAATGGAATGCAGTTTTAAATGTTTCAAGGCTATGAACTATTCATCACACCTCCAATAAGCAAAAAACAGTACAGCCCAGGTAAAGATTGTTTTTTTTTTAAAGGACACTAGTTACACAATACATACCACACAATGTCTTTATAATGTAACACAACATCCATTCTCAGCAGGTTGTACCAGTTGTTGTGGTTAACATTCCATGGTTCCAAGTGGTTTTAAGGGTTGCCTGTCATCTCTTTTTTGTCCTTTGAACCATAATCTGACAGCCGGTTCTCAGTTCTGTGCTATCCCTATAATAGCCACTTTTTGTATTGCTGTCTGCAAGTCTTTTTTGAGTCTTTTATGTTGTTATTTTTTATCATTTTGGCCACTTTTTATTTGCAGTTGTTCCCCTGTTTGTTTAGTTTTTCTGAGACAGTTATACTTGTACAGTTTAGTTAGTTTAGTTATAAGTTGGGTAAAAAATTCTACCCTCAGTAGTGAGGGCTGTCCTCTAAACAGGCTGGGTCCAAGGATTAAATTTTTTATATGTCAACAAGTTTTAGTAACCCTGTTTACATGTATATATGTATTTATATACTGATCAGGAATAACATTATCACCACATTCTAAATATTGTGTTTTTCCCACTTTTGCTTCCCCATCCGCAACAAAGTGTATACTGAAACTTTTTTATCAGAGCCAGCATTAACTGCTCTCAATGTGCTTGTTTGCCAGTTGACCACTGTTCTTTGCTTGGACCACATCTGATGAATACTGACCACTGCAGACTGGGAAGAAGGACTGAATTATTGGAGAAACCTTTACTCAGTTTTCTAGCCATCACAATTGGGTCATTATAAAGTCCTGATTTTATAGTAATATACATTGATATTATTTTAAACTATAACTCTCACAGTATCACAAAATTTATAATTTGTAAATAAAACAAATACAGAAAATTAAAGATCTTAAGCTAATTGTGCAGTATATGTTGTTGTATAGTATTGTACACTAAAGATTTTGCCTCTGGCAGGAAAAAGTTTACAGAACTAGCCATCAGTCATTTTTACTCTACTCTGCACAAATCCTCTTTTCATTCTCTTTTGCTAAATTTGACATTGAACATTAATGAAATAAAACATAACGTTTTTGGCAAATGTAAAACAAGCCTTAATATAAAGCCTTAATATTGCTAAGAAGTATTTTTAATTTTCAGCCTTTTTAACAAGAGAATGTACTCATGACCAGCTGGACAATTTACAGTATGTTGTATTTACTTAAGTTAAACATAATATAAAGTCAAAAGTATGTAAACACCTCACTTTGTATGGCTGTAACAGCATCCACAATTTTAGGGTGGCCACCAGCCAAATAACATCTGGTCAGTGGGGGGTAAATTCCTTAATCTAAATGAGCCACCAACTGTGCAGGTGTGCTTCCCAAGTCTGAATGCAAAATATTTCATGTTTTCATGTTGACACAGATGTTCCATGTTTCACACCTTGAAACTGCTGGAGATTTTGTAACCAGTAACCTGATGCTGTAGTAGAAAATGTTCGCAAATGTTGATTTTTTTTCTGCTGTTGCTTTGTAAATTAAATTAACTACAATGTGATTATTAAAATCCGCACCATGTCTTAAGTATGTAGCAGCAATACCATGTGAAATGATTATGTTCACATGCAATGCTTTTTTTCATATTAATGACACATTGGACACATGGCAGCTTTTACTAAGCAGGAAAAAATGTCAATTTATGACCAAATTCAACTTCAAATATCGACAAGGTTCAAAATGCCACTCTTTGGCATGAAGAACGTTGCAAACTAAATTGGTCTGGCAAGAAATTACTGAATTAATTATTATTATTGATAATAATAATAATAATAATAATAATAATAATAATAATAATAATAATAATAATAATAATAATAATAATAATTTACTTATTTGTATTTCAAATGTTTTAGGAAAAATGCTTTTGAAGTTTATGAGGTTTTGCACATGGTCTGATCCACTTGTCAAGCCATCACATTTTGGCCCTTGTCAAATACAATTTTTCCTGACTCCAACATCAACTGAAAATAAAATGCTCACTTGCTGCCTAATATATCCCACTCACTAAGAGGGATCTTTATGAAGAAAAGATCAAATCAAATTATAAAATGAGAATTTATATTTGAGAATGCATTAAGTGTATTTATGTATTTGTATTTTAGGATTACAGAATACACAAATGAAATTGGACATAAAATGAACCAGCAGAATTAGAAGTTTGACATGGTGCTAGTCAATCACAGGGCAATAAATAAATTGCATCTTATGCATGTTTCTAAAAGGTGTGTGTAAACTAAACAACACTAAATATAACAAAGCCAATAGCTGCAAGACCCATTTTAAAGAAATTATTTTTATTGTTTATGTTTTGTTTTTATTATTTTATGGTTTCTTTCAGAACCATTTTATCCAGCTTTACCAGGAGAGCTGGCTGCTCCTGTAAATAAATGGATACCATAATTGTTTAGTGTTTCTTAATAGGAGAGCCATTCGTGTTTTATCATAACATTAAGCTGCTGGTCATGCTCTTATGTAGATATACGACAAGTGAGTCATTAGCTTTTTTCTATGTATTCCCTGTGTGAGAGCTGGTGAGAGATTAGATGGCCGTTTCTCCTCACTTCTGGCACCACGGAGCAGATGGTTCGTTTACAGTCGATGGGAACACAGGGCCTCTCTAATGCCCATCGTGGGGGAGGCATTGAACCAGCTTCCTTCAGTGAGTGATTTACTGTCTTTGGTCTGGAAGGCAGTTGCTGAGAAGTCAGCTTCCTTTGTGTTACATTATCCATCGGTGTTTGAAATTTCAAGTGTTGATGCTGACCTTGAAGAAAGAGAGAATCTGGACCGAGATGTGTGAAATGACGGAGTGACTTAACCTCTTGAGCCGACTTGGCTTGGAATGGGTGGAATGCCAAATAAACCAGAACCCACCGAACATGGACGAAAAGTGCACTGAAAGGCTAGACGGAGAGGGGATGTGTTTGTGCATATGTGTAAGCGAGGGTGTGGAGGTTTGTTGTGGAGGAGTGTGGGCTGATTGTTTCAATGAAGCAATTTGATTCAATTTTCCACTCAATAAAATTAGCCATCAGGACTGGGGCCGTTTGGCTGTCCGTACTCACTCATTTCCAGATTTCTCTCCTAATTGAACGAGTTTATGTACTTGTCTCTGGAAAATTGGAAAAATTCATCACCTGGAAAATGTTATATTTTTCTCCCTTCCGGCTGTGCACAGCTTGTCTCCCCCCAACCCATCTCTCCTTCTTAACTTCATCACAGTGATGAGCGGCTATGAAATTAATTTGTTATCATATAATATGAGGTGCTCTCCAAATCTTGTGTCTAAGCGTACTTGTGTGTGTGTGGAGCAGATTTGCTGCTGGTACATTGCATGTTAATTGTTTGCAAACTTGTAAAATAAAATTAGGCATTCCTTGTGATTTAATCATAAGCCTCTTTTAATTAAAAATAATAATAATTTTTAAAAAGCGGTTTGAAATACATCCAACAGTGTAGCCTGGACAGGAGGTCTGAAAATGTCAAAAATTTATTTCTGCAGTAACTTACATGTAGAAGCAATGTATTTAGTGTCTAATTTACTCATATCATAAATATAAATTACACGTTTGTTGATTTCGGCTGAACAAATTGGGGGTTGGGGGGGGGGATATGAGACATATCCTGGCTTTTGGACTTGATTACAGTCTTGATAAACCCAGAGAAGTCGACGATGCTTCTGGATAGGGTTAACGTAAGGCTTCCTTTTCGCACAGTAAAGTTTTATGTAGCATTTGTGCATGTAAGGATAGTTGTTCTTTACATATGTATGACTAAAATAATCCTCACAAAATAATAATCCCCAGCTGTTGTTGAGTGGAAGACCAGGGACATTCATCTTAAGCTTGCCCTTGACCTTCACCCACTGAAATTCCTCCTTGAATTTGTTAATAATATGCAGGGAGAAATATGCAAATTGATAATGTAAATTGTTACAACATTTTAGTCATATTATATTTATGCCAAAAAGTAAAGTAAATATGTAGTTAAAGTCCAAGACCCGTTTATATTTTTCACTTACTTTCACCTTCCTAATCATTTATCCAATCAGGGTCATGGGTGCTGGAGCCTATCCCAGGTTTTCAATGGGTGCTAGGCTCAAAGAAATGCACTGGACATGAAACCCGGTTGATCATTTTGTTACCCTTTATTTAATAAGTTCTTTTCTCACATTGGTATTAGTTGATCAGTGATTCTAACATGATGACTAACATGGCATTTGCAACTCAGGTCACAAAAAAGAGGTATGGAATCTTACCATTGAAGTAAAAGTGAGAGAAGATTGGATGCAGGCAACAGACAAATGTGAGTTAGAGAAATGGAAAAGAAAATGCGGTGTGATCTGCCATCTGTGTGCAGGGTCCCTGTTCTGTGCCCCATATGGCCAAGTGTAATGAGCTCACTCTCTTGCGCACACTCACACACACACTAAACAAATCCAGTCAGTCATTCAACACAGGAGCTCAGAAATCGCCTTTCAGAACCAAGTGCCCCAGTTGTATTTTGTTTCTAACAAGCACAACATTTTGTTATAGTATAAATTGGCCAAACAAACTTAAAGAATGCTTTTAAATAAATTACTCTTTAGCTTAATTTGTGGCGTCAAAGAATAAAACTTTAATTATGAAACAAATGGCACTTCTATTACGGTCCCAATACTCTCCTCGTATCTGCGTACCAATTCACGGCATAGACGGCATCATAAAAAGATCATAGAAGGACAGATAGCGTGGCTCTTCCACCCTACATACAGAGACAATGCTCTTTAGGGACAATGACCCACACTTGGCATGGCTCTATAATAGTCGAGTGCAGCCAGCGTGTGCGGTCGCACCCTCGCACATTGTATGTTCAGTGTAACGCTTCTGCATTTCCAGTTTTTGTGTGATCTTTCTTGTGTTTAGGGACAGTGGGTATCAGCTGGGCTAGTTAAGAGAGCTCAGTCACATAAGGTTGGAGCCCGTTGTTGTATTCGCACGGGTTTCAAGATGGCCACTTGAACCATGCAGAGGACCACTCTCAGATTGAGGCACCGAGAGGCTCCCGGGAGTCTATTATTGCTGGCCTGTCTATGCTGGGAGCCATTTTCATAGACAGAAAAATACTGGGGATTGGGACAGAGCCACTACCGCAACCCCCCCCCCAAAGTCCGTCATAGCCATAGGTCCATCCAGGCCTTGTGGCTCCAGTGCCGGGACATTTGCCTGGAGCCCCCTGGTCCCTGAATGTTAACGCTTATTAGCATAAAGCATGATCCAAAGCACACCAGCAAGTAAACCTCGGAATATCGGTTCAAGGTTTTGGGACAGGTTGGTTTTAATAGCTTTTTTATTCCTTAATAAATGAAAAATAATGTAAACCTTGATTTTGAGTTCTATCAGGTTATCTTTGCCTGATATTCAAGTTTGTTTGATAAATACTTTTTCACAGCAGTGGACATTAGTTGCAGTAAACAGTCTGAGCAATTGTGGGTTAAGAACCTTGTTCACTGGCAAAAAAGCAGCAACTTGGCTGTGGAGCCAGTACCTTAACCACAACATAGGCTACAACTTGCTTAGACTGCTTGTACATGATTGCAGATTCAGAAAGTCATTACTAACTTAAAAAATATTATTCATATTCTCTTATTTTAGCATACACAATTATTCTTGTGCTGCTGGAGACCCTGATCCCATCCGTGGAGTGTATAACAGTCTATCCTGGCCTGAGTCCAGTTCCTCTCTTCAGTACATGTACATTGGTATACAGTACTATGTTTACTGGGTTGGACAGGAACGGGGAATGTCAAAGACTCCATCGATACTGTTAGTAAATTATGAGTAAAATGGATGTTCTGCTCTCATTTCATGAATGAGGCCCATAGTGAGCAATTTGGACTGCTTGTAGGATTAGTTGGTGAGCGTCTAGGAACTATTATCTTCAGGTCTCTCCACAGATGTTCTGAACTGTCTCAAAGACACTCAAAAACATTCCGAAACTGCCACCCAGTCTAAGTTTGCTTTCTCTCTGGAGGAAGTTTTCCTTACTGATGTTCCTATTTGGTTGCGTTCATCTGTACCTTATTAATAACCAGATCATGATACAGCCAAAGCATGATGCTGATAGTGACAAGTACTTGAGTTTTGCCAAAAATAGTGCGAGCATCGGGGCCAGCAAAGCCTGTGAAATTAAGTGATCCTGCCAAGCAGAACTGCAATCAGCAAATGTGATTATTAATAGTTTGTTTTCTAAACAGAATTTGTAATGGGCTTAGCAGGGATTTTAATGAGCAGTATGATTTTGGCAAGTGTCATAATAACATCAGAATTTAGACATGAGTAATATGGTGCTATTCACAAATTAATGTTCGTGGGATATTTATTTTTGCTTTAGTATCCTGATGTGTTTGATGTGATCTGCACATACGGCAATGTCTGTGGTTGGTCCTTAAAAAAATAGGCGTGTCATGTAAATAAACATGGACTACATAATGGGGTGTCTCTCAGAGCAAGTACAGTTGTATTGTCACCTTTATGATTTCTCGGTAAGAGTTTATAAAGACACTCTGATTATTATAAACTCATGGAGAGAAATCTGAGAGACTCTCGGTAGAGATTTTATTTTTTGTTTTTTGGCTGTAGTAGTTTTTCATAAATGTCAAAATGTCACCTGCAGCTGTGGAGCATGCACAACAGGAAAAACAAAACCACTTAAAAGTATGCCACCTTGTAACTTTGCAAAGGTGCATTTGGCTTTGTTCAAAGCTTGCAAACTTAGTTTTGCAGGAAATGTGAGAAGGCTTTTACTCAGAGATCTAAAAGTGACTTGAATTGGCAGCCACTACTACAGTGCATTATAAACTGAGCCCTTGATGCCCTTGATGAAAGAAAGATCACTAAATGATAATTTGATAAAATTATAGACTATATCAGATGGTGGTAGCGTAGTGGGTAAAGCTTTGTGCTATCAACCAGAGAAAGTCAGTTAAAATCCAGGCAATGCTACACAGCCACTTTTGGGTTTTTGAAAATGACCCTTAAATTTGTCTTCTCCAGGGATGCCAAATAATGACTGACCATGTGCTCTGACCCAAATGCCCAAATAAGCAGGGAAATACGTATGTATACGTGTAATGTCAAATAAAGGCATTCTATTATGTTATATTCTAAATGTATGAAAACCTTCAAAACACTTCAATATGTTAATATTTTTGTTGGAAATTATGAGAGCAGAGAGTCTCATTTCTATCTTTTCAAAGCATCTTTTGCTCAAAAAAAGCTTTAAGGGGAAGAAGATTTTCATGTGATCATGATGTGAAAGCAACAGTGCATCAGTTTACCCATTTTTTTGCTGATGCCATAAAAATGGTGAATCTCAAAGGAAAGTGACTGTGTAGAAAAGTAATTTGTTTTTAACATTCTTAATAAATAAAGGTAAGGCGTGGAAAATTCAAAGAACTCTTGTACTAATGGTAAATACAAAATCTAATACTATTGACACTTCTGACGTGTCTGAATTCAGCACGTCTCAAAAGCAAGGAAACACCCATGTAAAATTCAAAGAGTACATAAACAGGCTGAGTCTGTAAAATATGGTTCTCATCAGACTTACACAATTAATAATTTAATATATGATTTTAGTGTCTGTCTTTATGCCCCCAGACGGTCAGACCAGGAGGCGTGAGACGGGCATTGATTAAGCTAGTCTGCTGAGAGTAGTCCCTCACCACCAATAGTGAATCGATAGCACAGAATAGAGTGGAAGCTTTCCTCGTTCACTTCCAGTAATAGTGAAGCCTTGGGTAGCGACTCTCACTGGCTGTTCACTGGGTAGGTGTTTTTTATGATAGACAAATATGTTGGGCAAAGATATATTCTAAAAAACTACTCTTGGCATTCAGAACTACAGAATTCTACACCCTTGGTAGATGAATATAAAACGTTAAAGTTAATACTAATACTGAATTCTTTTAAGCAAAATTGTGTGTGCCAATGTTCTAATACACTGTTTTCCAAAGTTTCCCATTCTTGAGCCCCTTTTTCAGTGGCCAAGCAGGCTGCCACAGATACATTAAGAAGCATTATTGTGTCCTTTAGCCTTCTTAGGTTAAAAAACAGTGAAATATATTTTTCAAAACATCATTCTTAAAATTTAAAGTTTTAAAGAAATACTCAAATGTAACAGAAGTAACAGCAAGCTTTAGATAAGTTGTACATGCTTTTATCCAATGCATGTTACAGTACTGTGACAGTGTATTGTTTTAGCCTCAGACTCGACTCGTTTCAAATGACTCTGACTCAACTTATGACCTACAATTCTCTAGCGTCAGCATATATATAACATTAGTTATATGTTGGACAATTATACATATAATTCAACATAAATCTGATCGGGTCATGTTCTGCTCTCTGATACAGCTCTGGTCGTCTTAACCCGCGAGACTCGCAATGGGTAAATGTTACAGCCAGCTTCTGGCCTAGTGATGAATAGAATGTATTATTCTTTAGTTGTTCAAAAATAATATAAAAGCTCAACCTTACTAATACATTAATTCATCAGTTTATTATAATTAGGAACATGTAGGTTCTAAAGCTTAATCTAGAGCTCATTATGTGAAATTATGTTTATACCGGTTAGGATTTAAACTTGGCAAGAACTCCAAATGAATGTTTTTAAAGTGAATTATGTGCAAGTTTAATTACAGTCAAGTGAAATCAATTTATTACATGCAAAAAATGCATTGCAGTATCAAAAGGCTCCCAAAGACGTTCTTTATTATGTATCATTTCAGGATTTCATGGGGATTACTAGTACCTTATCCACTTGGCAAGAGCTGGGTATTTTGATCAATGGGTATTTTACACAATGCATTTGTATAATTTGGAAATATGGCCTCTGTGTTGTCTCTTATATATATTTTTTAAAATTGGCCAAAGCATTAGAACCAGCCTGAAAAGAGGCAAAGCTAAGACTTTTTTGTGAAAGTTCATGTATCGGTCAGGAACATTTGGGACTGGACATTATAGGAACATTATGGGTCAGTGGGTGAGAGTAGGCAAGTGGTCCTAATGTTCTGGCTATTTTTTAAAATGTTACATTGAGGCTGTATTCCCTAAAAGAATACAGAATCACCACAATGCATGGTTAGAGAAATGCCAAAAGATCTAAATCCCACTTAAATGCTGGGGTGAGTTGAAGAGAAAGTGCTCAAGAGAGGAGGCTGGGTTGATTTGAATTCTTTATTGTTCAAAGTTAAATAACACTGAATGCTAAATGTGTGTATTAATTCTTTGACACTTTTCAATAAATTAAGTTTTTTCACATGGCCAAATAAAACATTACCAAATAAAAAAATAAAACAAACGAACAAACAAACAAATCAGTGATGTGGGAATCCAGGGTTCAAGTCACCTGACGAAGTACAACAGAGCGACTTTTCTTGGCTCGCTCTCTGGGTGCCCCGTTCTAGTTTGGACCAGCATTTTATTTACATTTCACTTTGGCTTTTTAGTTTAAAAATTTCAGTTCTTTAATCCACATCTTTGTGTCCAGTTTCTCTCTCCTCATAATATTAAAGGCACCTTTGCAGAAAGCAGGATCCCACAAATTGACTACTCTAAATTCGGGAGAAAAACAGAGAAAATGCATAAATAATAATAAAAAAAAAGTATTAGTCCTTTTAAGCGTAACTTAGTTAAGTGTAACCAAGGGTGTCAATAATGCTGGAGCTGATCCTGTATGTATGGTGTTATTAGCTTACATGTCTTAATTTCCTACACCATGCAAATTTTAATTATATCACAGTTGTGCAAAAGCAAACATACATCCAATTTGTCATTTATATAATGTGAAATCCTTCTGCAGTGTTGTTTCATTTAGCTGCTGGGGGCTCTGCTGTGACTAGCATGAAATTAAACAAATAATAATTAACCAGGATGGAACCTGCATATATTTAGTGCATTGAAAGGTATCACTGTGGTGCTGTCCATCAGTGACAAGTAAGGGAAATAAATGAGCTGGTGCAATGCAGAAGCGTGATTACTCAGAATGATGTGTGCATGCTTATCTTAAATTAGTGGTCTGATTTAATTACATTTTTATTTGTCCTGGTCAGGGTTGCATCAGGTCTGTTTACACTAGGAAACTGGAATTTCATGGGAAAGCTGACGATCCATTGCATGGCTTTGGTGACCCATAATAAAAGAACTCAATAAAGTCCTGGTGGGTTGTTACATGTATCTGGAGCCATGCGGACTGCAGTGCATCCCAATGATGCTAAATTGGGTTAAGATCTGGGGAATTACTTGGCCAGGATAGTACTTGGCTAAGTAGGTAGCATTGTTGCCTCACAGCAAGAAGGTCCTGGGAACGGACGTCCGGGTTCTTTCAGTGTGGAGTGTTCTCCCCGTGTCTGCATTTCCTCCCACAGTTTAAAACTTGCAATTGAGTTGAATTGGGTATATTAAATTGATGAAGAATTTAGAACTCCCACCCTTCTGAACTAATGAACCTTGAGTAATGTGTATCCATTTCCTGTCATGAATGTAACCAAAGTGTAATGCTTGATGTTAAAATCCCAATAAATAAACAAAATATTGGTCATGCTATTCCACCCATTGCAGTAGTATGTTTCTAAATGTATTCTCTAACTGGAACGTCTCATCCGGCCCAGGGAAGACCAGCAGCATGCATAGGTGTACATGATCTGAAAAGATGGACCAAATCGGTTGGGAGTGCCTTCCACACCTTACATACCCACGAAATGTGACTTCATTCAGGAGCTTAAGTAGGAAATGTTTAGTCAGTGTATAGTCATGCAGTTTTATGCTAAAGTCTATTTTCTGCTGCAAAACATACTATTTAATTTTAATGGTCAGGATTGCAGCAGGTCTGGTTCCATCAAAAAACACTAAACACCCGGCAGGGATACACAGGACAGGCCACAATCTATTGCAAGGCTCCAGAGCCACAATAGTTTGTGGTGGGTGTTACTGTTGCCTCACAGCAAGTAGGTCCTGGGTTTAATTCACAATCGGAGTGGTCAGGATCTTTGCTGGGTGGAGTTTGCTCATTCTTCAATCCAAAGACGTAGTCAGATTAATTGGATACACTAAGCCTGCCTCAGTAAGTTTTGAGTATGTTTGCCCTTAAATTAATGTCTAGGGTGTTTCCTGCCTTTTGTCTAGTGAATCGTAACCACCGTGACCCAGACTAGGATAGTGCAGAGGTAAAAGCGACAATGAAAAAATTAACAATAGGTAATGTCTTTTAATTATACAAATTTAATAACAGGTGCTGTAAAATAACAGATTATATTCCTAATTAGACAACACTCGCCAATTTAATAGCATATGGAAGACCATAAGATAAGGTAAGAAGGTTAGGATTTGGCTGCTGTGCCATGATTTCTTGTGCTTTTGTTTTGCAATGAAAACAAAATGTATCCGTTAAAGTTACTTTTTGTTGCTTTCATAAATAGCAGAACAAATAAGTAAGATGATGTATTTGCGGATATTGAGACTTCTGTCTGATGCGCTGTTTCATTGAACTTTAATGACATGTTATTCTAAAGAAAGCTAATTGGTAACTGGCACTTTCTGCATTGCGTTTTAAAAGTTCCTTCACTTCTGGTCAGCGTGCATATTTCCTGGCTGGTTCATCTGATTTGCAGGATACACAGGCAAATGGAAGTGCTTAATTATTAATTGGCTTGTTTTGTTTGTGCCAGAAGGCAATAAATAACGCTCTTTTCTAATGAATAATGGGCTTGTTCTGTGGATCCAGCTCATGCACAGATCCCCACGGTGTGCAGTTAATGGTTTACAGTGTCTACAGTGCTTGAAGCAAGCCAGATTCTGACCAGCCCATTAACCGAGCACTAGGGAGGCGGAGACCGGTTCTGTTTTTGAGCCAACACGATCTGGTCTGATGGGTCCACGGGACCGGTGCAGCCTTGAGGGTCAAGTATGGACTGCTGGAGGAGTACAAAAGAGGTGTGTGGGTGGCTGCTGGAAAGTTTAATGCAGCGTCTAGAAATGCCACGGGGTCTGAGATGTCCACCTGAAATCAGAATTTTAAGTCATCAGAAACACATATGCTTGTTAGATCCAGGACAAGGAGTGTTTTGGACATTTAAATAAAAAATGTGGAGAAATAAACCTACTTTGTTAAAATTCTGCCTGTTTTTCACATGAATCCTACAACCAGACCTGTGCTCTGTGTTCAACGTGCTGGGTTGAACTTCTTTCCCTTGCATGCTCAGAAGCACGAATATGAAACCGGAACGCTCAAGACAGTTCCCGCTCTTGAAAACTTGTTCACTGAACATACATGAGTCATGTATACACACACGGACACATATGTACACACTCTTGGTGTCATTTGATCTACTCTAAGAGGCTCTTTGAGGCCATTAATCACTCAGAACTTCACAGGTCCGGCAGAAAACCTCACAAATCAACACTGCCGACCCTCCTGCTGAAAGACGTTCACTGCCTGTGTGAAGGTTTCTGTTTGAGAGAGAAAATTAAGGCTTCCTTTGTTTAGAATAAGAAAATTTTAAGAGATTTAAGCTATATGTGCAATATTCTGCATTGTTAATATGTGACAGTCCTGAACATGAATTTTTTATGGATTCGAAAACACCATCGGTTCATTTCCTGTCTTGTTTAGATCTTATATAAAGTCCCAGTGTTACTTACTGTGTCTGCTCAAGATGGGATTACCCCAGAGCTTGATGAGTGATAGCCCATTTTGAGCGTTTAGCCATTGCAGGCCTTCTGTTAATCCCTAGTTTTACTTGCTATTAAGCTGTCAGTTTTGTTATATTTTTCCCATTTCTCCCTTTTAATTTGGAAATGTGTCCCAGATCCCATCAATGTTTTACAATCCGGAATTTAATATGCAATGTTTATTTCAACATAAATACAAATATTTCAGTAATTAAACCTACCATTTATGATTTGTATTCATGTTCATTGTCAGTTTTGTTATCGCTTTATTCTGTTCAGAGTTGCAGTACGTACAATTCACTCAGCGAAAGGTAGGAACCACCCTGGACAGGCTGCCAGATAATTACAGGGCAAGCACATGCACACATATTAACACCCAGGGCTCTTAGTAACTTAAATAAACATGGCTGCGTGTTTTTGGAGTGAAGTTGAAAACCGGAGTACCTGGAGGAAACTTGTGGAGAACAAGCAAAATCCAAACAGAAAAGATCCAAAAAAAAAATCCAAAAACTCAAGTTTCTCTAGTTTCACTTACTAGAACACTACTTGTGTTAGACCAAAATAAGAAGTGTTTTTATTATAGAAACTAAGATAAGCATTAGAATAGAATAAAATGACACTGCTCAGTAGTAGTAGTAGTAGTAGTAGTAGTAGTATGTTACAGTAGATCATGTCTGTGTGAGAGAACCTGTGTGTGTTTAATACATTTGCCTGTCTCTTTAATGATAGCAATTGTTGGTTTGTTTTTCTGAAGGACTCTGGGAGAAAAGGAAGCAGTCAAGGGGAGAGCAGGAACCTTTCTGCCTTCATCAGTATGCATGACATGGCCCAATAGACCCGCAGGGGGAAGAGTGAGGGTGCGCCATGCATGGCTTCCCCGCTTTAATTTCCCTCCATTTGAGAACATTAGGCTTGGCAAAGACAAGGAGGAGTGGCAACAGCACAACAAACAGACAGAGAAAGAGACTGCAGGAGAGCTGAATGGAGGGAGGAAGGAGAAAAAAGTAAAATCACACATTTGTCAACTGTTGGTCAGATGTTGTCTTTCTTTTTTCACAATGTTAAATTTGTCCATCTTACAAACAATTTCCTACAATCTAGCACAGTGTTTTTATTTACATAGCCATGGAACATAATACTCAACTTGACATAATATAATAATTTATATCATTTTTTTTACCATACTTTAATAATATTTTTTAGGCCAAAAAAGCTACATTCTTGTGTATATGGGTTTATAATGACTTTTTTCCAGAAACGTTCACGAATCATTTAAGGCAAACAAATTTGACATTGGTTAATGTGAGCAATTCTTATTTTAGTATTTTCTGTACCATTCTTCATGCCCAACTATAGACTTTTTTAACATTTAAAGTGATAAAAATGTACTTTTTAGTCTTACATTTGCAGTCACATTTTTGGCGTTACATTGATCAAATTAAGGGCTTTGTTCAAGGGCAAGGTATGTGGACATAAAATAATGAGCTTGAGTTATGTTTTTGTCATCATTTTGAGCATCATTTGCTATTTTGTTAATTTATTGTTGAATTGTATCTGTGTATAAAACAGGCTATACAACTAAACTTACCTTGCCTTGCCCACTCTAAAATACAGTAGTAAGCATATTGAATAATATTAAAAAAACATTTGATGTTATTATATTGTGTTGGATAGTGCTGACATAGAAAATAGTTTGAGAAGGTTCACAAATTCCAAACTGACTTAACAAACTGCACAGAGCTGAATCAGAACAGAAAGTGTCCAAAATAATAAGTAAAGGAAAATGTTAATTTAACTCTGATATCCTATGTACACAATTTTTTAATTTATGCACTTTGTTAACCACTTATTCAATCATGGTCACATGGGGGTACTTGAGCCAGTTTCAGCTTTTCAATGGGCTCAAGGCACACAGAAACACTCTGAATGTGGTGTCAGTCCATCGCAAAGCAACAAAGAGTCTGTATTGCTTCAGGAAAATTGGACTGAAGGAAAGGATATATGATCAGAATGGCCTCTTGTCTGTATGATGTCACTGCAATTCTCACCTTATTTGAAGCTGACATAATAAGGCTTTTTAAACCCTAAAAAGGAGATCCTTGCTTTGAAACTCACTACATCAGTCCCTCCAAGGAATTTGACTCTGCCTCTTTAGATTGTGGAACTCTTTCATGGGTTCTGGGATTTTAGTCTCACCGGTGGGGCACGCTTCTGGGTCTATTTCCCACTTTATTAAGGTGTCCTGTGGGTTCTGAGGACAGGTTAGGTGTCGGAATACTAGTAGGTCAAAGTTCATTCAGTGCTTGGGAGAAAAAGAAAAAAGTAATGGTAAAAGTAAAAAGAACAAATAGTGAGGATGATCCATGTCTAGCTGGGTCTGTGAAATGTCAATTTTGTTTAAAATAGCTGTTTAAATCAAATCCTTTTCTGAAAATTATTTTAATAGAATCTATAATGTGAACAAACATGACACAACCCAGAGCAATTTAAATAAACAGCAATGGAAAATAACTGCCACAAAACTGTGTATTCAGTGTTATGTTGAGCTGTGAAAGGGGTCTTTCTTTTTTAATTCCCTTTCTTTTGTTCTTGATAATGTCAGTAAAAAGCTGAACTGTGCCAACTGCATTATCAATAGATAAATATTCACTTATAATTGTTTCTATACTAATAATACTTGTTTTCTGCCTTTCTCCAGTGAATCTGACCCACTGTGACACTGACAACAACACACACATACACACACACACACACTGATGAGAATGTGTGTATATCAATTTGTTAAAGTAATAATGTGCAATGGTGAGTAATGAACTTACAGTAATAAGGCAGCATTTAACTCCAATCAAGCTAATTTGATTTTTAAATGTCTTTAACACCTTGGTCTGTGTAAATTTATTTTAGTAATTTTAAATGTATACTTATAATGTCACATTCTTTAAAATTATTTATCAGTCCACAGACAAATTTATGGTCTGACAGGTGACAAAAGCAAGTCAAGTATTCTTCTTGGACTCTTTGAACTCACTCTTATTTGGACACACAGATTCCACCACAAACCTGGAGAAATGAGGGGAATTCTGGGAGAAAGAAACGATGATCTTTAAAGCTGTTAGTAAGACTGTTTTGCATTTATCTTTCACCGGGGCTGCTTTGTACGGCTGTGTGTGCAGCTTGTACTTGGGTGTCAGGCAGGGAGGTGGGTTTCATCTTCTGCAGGAAGTAGACATTCATCTATTAACACTTCATCCAGCCTTGGCCTCCGCTGCACCTTGTAGTCCCATCTCTTCAGATCAGGAGGAAACCACCAATCATTCATCATAGCACTAAAGAGCCCATTATTAGCTGTGACTTTGCCAGTCCGCTTTCGAAATGCAGTTCCACCTTGCCACTTTTAAAGGCATTCATCCTGTAGAACGAATGGCAGGAGGAAAGAAGGATGAGAGGGGGATACCGGAGGAGAGGTGGTGGCAGAGTGCAGATGGGAGGATAAGAGGAAAGATTCAATTGGTGGTGAAATCTTTGGACATGACAATGTCAAGTGCAGACTGATGGAGAAAAAGTTATATAGCACACAATTGATCTCAGATTGAAACAGTGCTACCCTTTCCTTTAATGTGTAGTTATTAAAAATATAATTATACACTATTACAATTTACTGTAGGAACATGTTTATTTGCTTAATATTTACATATTCAAAACAAGTTGTAGTTTACAGATAATTTATGATATCCTAAAATAAAAAAAAACCTTGATACCAGTGCTGAAAAAAATGACAACAAAGATATGAACAAGAATGGAGTGATACTTGACTGGGAAGGTGTTGTTAGTGAAAGAACCAATCAGGGGCTTCTTTAAAACAGACCACAACCTCTGTTTCAGTAGGTGGAGCATTTGCAATTTGCTAGAGGCAGTCCAAATGGAAAACTGAGTGCAGCGACATTTCAGGGCAAATAAATTATGGAAATATCCAGATTTACTTAAACTCAGCCTGCCATCGAAAAGGAGTGTACAAGTCATTGATTTGTTGGATAAATTACATGTGAATAAAAAAGAAAGGGAGAGGTAGCCTTGCTGTTCGCTCTCCCTTTTAGTTAGTCTCTGCAAAGCAGTTTACTCTTAATGATTCCACTTTTTAACTACTGTGGCTCCTTATCGATAGAATATAATAGAATGTCTTTATTTGTCATTACACATATACAGATGTACAGTACAACAAAATTATTTATTCGCAAATCCCAGCTTGTTTGGAAACTGGGGTCAGAGCGCAGGGTCAGCCATCGTACAGCACCCTGGAGCAGGGGTCTTGCTCAAGGACCCAACAGTGGCTGCCTAGCAGAGCCTGGATTTGAACTGCCAATCTTCAGGTTGATAGCCCAAAGCTTTAACCAGTAGACATATGTTATCAGAAACTGGACTGAATACTGAAGAACTCTAATATATTTATAAAGTTTGTGCTAGTTATAATTTCGTTCATTTGTACTTTGGTGTAATTTTGTGTTTAAATGATTGTTATTGTTTGCATCCTCCAGTCCACCCAACAACGATGGGTCCCTGCTGAGTATGGTTCCTCTCAAGGTTTTGCTCTGTATTTTTGGGAGTATTTCCTTGCCACAGTCACCCTCGGTTTTCCCAACAGAGGGTTTTGGTCTGGTGATCCTAAACTCTGTAAAGCTTTGTGGCAATGTCAATTGTAAAAGGAGTTATACAAATGAATTGACTTGGAAGGAAGGTGCTGAAAGATGGAAAGTACAAAGAAGGTGAAAAGTGAAAATCTCTGACATTCCTGGCGAGTCCTTGTTTAAGATAAGACTTTATTGATCCTCGCAGGATAATTAACTTGTTATAGGAGTACTCAAGAAGGATGGTAAAGAACATGGTGATCTCAGTGTACTTTACCTCTGACACACACACATTTGCATATTTGCATTTTTCATGGTGTCCCAATGTGTGCAATTTCCCTTCTGTTCTTCACCAGCCTCAGTGTACCATTATAATACGTTAAAAAATATATAATGAGATATTTCATTCTTTTTTCTGCTGAGCTTCACTTAATTTATTTATAAAAATCCATTCCAATAAATGTCATGAAAGCAGCATAAGTTGCTAAGATCTCAGTGTACTTTACCTTTGCCAAGGGCACGGACACAGCCCCATACCATGACAGCCCCTGGCTCCTAGACTGGTTGCTGATAACTGATAACAGTCTAGATGGTCCTTTTTGTCTTTGGTCTGAATAGTGACCCCAGTTCACGTTTCCACTGTGTGATAGTCCATCCAAGATGCCTCCAAGCCAAGAGAAGTCGACACAGCTTCTGGACATGATTATAGTTAGTTTTTTTTTTTTTTGCAAAGTAAAGTTTTAAGTGACATTTGTTCATGTAACTCAGCATTGTAGCGCTTGACTATGGTTACCAATTTAATCTGTTTACCATATGGTAATTGCTTACGTGTAGTTAAAGCTTGAAAGAAACTCGTCCATATTCTTTGAAGGGTTTACTGATGTTATTTGTAGTGCACCTATTTAAATCTTAAAGGATCTTTAACAATTTCACAGTCAATGTGTGTATTGACCTCATCTGTAATCGCTGCAACATGGCTGATCCTGTGATTCAAAGAAGCTGGGAAATGTGAAGAAAGAATTTCATAGTACTGTTCTCATGAGTAGGTGCATATGACAAATAAATTATATCTTCTTATAATATTAAGCATACTTTATAAGTGAGCATGTGTAGCCTAATAAATAATGGTCTGGAGTAATAATCAGAAGCTTGCTGGTTCAAACTCTATATAGAAATATGTATATATAAGCAAAATTCTTGATAAAGCCCCCCTTCAGAATCAAGATGTTAAGATTTGTGGAACACATTACTAATAGAAAATGACACACATTATTTTTTCCATTTCTTAAATAATTAAAATTGTTTTTTTTTGCAATAAATTATTTTCCTTTTTTAAATCTGTGAGCTAAAAATCTTAAAGACTACAGATGAAGTAAATATTTGGACAACTTTAGTTTAGTTTAGTAAATCTAAAAGAAAGCCCCGGCCTTGTACTTTCTTGTACTTTGTCTAGGAGACGGGCCAAAAGTAATGATGTCTCACATCTTGAAATACCGCTGTGTTCATTAGTAAAGTGTATCAAGTTTATTGAGTGTGTGCAATTTCACCAAGGCCCCTGTGGATATAGTAATCACTGCTGCCATGAGACTGACAGGCGGAATACAGCAGATATGACTCAAAACAATAAACTTGAGCCGAATTGGAAGCATGAAGTCAGACGAACACAATAAAGAAGCTGTTTAAAATGTTACGTGCTGTGGCACAGAGGGTCAGATTTTTGCATTTGTGTGCTGGGTAAATATGCGCCATAACTCACACTGGGTTGCGGCGGTAGTGTTTAAGCGTTCATGTGTATAATTATTTTCGAGTATGTCTCCATTTGCTCTGTTTCGCTTCAAATCAATTTTTATGGCAGCCGAGTTTTATGGCACTCATCAGGGTGGCTCAGAGACGGCTCGCTCCTGCTTCAGGGGGAACGTACTGTCGAAATGAGAGTTATAAATATGAACACTTTTCTCATGCCTTCCGGCGGCATTCTGAGTAGATTTCGTGTTTGTTCTGTGTGCTTGTGCTGTGTGTTTTTGTGTGGGTGTTGCATGTATTGAGGGGATTCCTTTGACTGAAAATTACAATCAACCTTCCTTGGCTGACTCATTTATAAATGTGGCAATCAAGGTTACTGTTGTGGTCTTTAAATATGCAATCAATGTAATGAAGCAGCTACTTAGGTATGTCAACATTTAAATACCTGAAAGGGGAGAACTTGCAAACTCTACACGACAAGACTGCTCCAACCAGGTGTGAAATGCTATTTTGTTATAATATTTCCAAAAGCATGGTCTTTATGTACGCTTGAGTGAAGCATTAAACAAACTTAATTTCGGTCAACAGTCCTTCTGAAATGGGAAATGTGCCATTTTTAAGTCATGGTTTGGTTGATTTAGTTTACGAATACCTGCCAAAATGACCAGAGAATTATAATAAGGTAAATCTTTGGCTATGCACACGGGCTACAATTTGGCTCAAACACATGAATTCATAAACCTAACCTGCCTTGTGTCAACTGTTAAGGCTGCTTGTGAGTGTGTAATGGTGTGCAGAATGTTTTCCTGACACACATTGAACTCCCTTATAGCAGTCAAGCATCAAATAAATGCCAGTCTGAGAATTGATGCTGACCGCGTGAAGTCCTTTATGGCTACAGTTTACTAATCTTATAATGGCTCCTTCCAGCATGATCATGTGAATCATAACAAAGGTTTAGTTGACTATAAACAGACTATACACAGACAGTTATACTTTATTGTTACCACAGGAAATTAGTGTTATTTCTTTAAATTACCATAAATATTTAAACTATGACATTATATGGATTACAGTTGTGGATTACCCTCTTAGTCTTTACTAAGTAATTTGTTGATACTGGATATGTACATACTGTTTTTTAGACATGGTTTCTCAGTACAGTGAGGGTTTAAGACTATTAAAGAAATTCAAACTGCACACATGCGCTGATCAGGGATAACATTATCATCACCTTCCAAATATTGTGTTGGTCCATCTTTTGCTGTCAAACTGCCCTGCAGCTATGATGCAATGCGATATCAGACTGGAAACACCCCACAAGAGCTGCAATTTTGGAGATGCTCTGACCCTAGTTTTTACAATGTGGCCCTTGTGGACGTCTTATGCTTGCTTGCTTCAAAAATCAACTTTGAGGATAAAATGTTCATTTTCTGCCAGCTATATTCCAACCACAGGCACTGTAATGAAGAAATGTTCAGTGTCATTTACTTTGCCTGACAGTGGTAATAATGTTATACCTGCATAGTGTATAAGCTTATCATGTGATCTCAAAGGCAATTATTTAAAGGTATTTTGGAAGAAGTTTGGCTTTATTTGTTACAATGTGCATTGCATGCTTATATTTCTAAGCAATAAAATTTTCAGTGCAGTGAAGTGATCCTAAGGGTATGTAAATATTGGAAGTGGAAAAGAGAATGATGTTTAATCATGTTTATTCGTGATAAATCTTTTATTAGCTGTATTCTTATAATGCTTACTTATGCTCTACTCTTAAACAATGTGTTGCCTTTCTCCAGATAATTGTACCTAAGTCATAGTTAAATATTAACAACTGCAGATCCAAGTAAACTAGAGCAAAAAGTTAGTTAGGCTTATGGAATGACAGCTTACTGTTTAAAATATTACCTACATACAGTACACTCTCCTATAAAAATATTGGAACAGTGAGACAATCCATTTATTTCTGATGTAAACATTTGGATCTTACGTTTAAAGATGCATATGGGATAAAATGTTTATAAGCTTTTAAGCTTTTATTTCCAGGTATTACATCTGGATCTGATACACAGTTTAGAAGATAACACCTTTTTTTAGCCTACCCAATTTTACTTGTGAGCCAAAGTATTGGAACATATCACTGTCAGTCATGTTTTGTTGCCCAGGAGTCTTCTTTTTACATTGGTTTCATTTATTTACATTGATTACGTAAACATCAAATAGCGCTGAATGTCTACACTCAGTTTCAGATTTGGGTTTTGCCTTTGCAGACAGTGCATCTATAGTTAGAAGAGTAATACACATGAAATCCAGAGAGCTGTCTATGGTTAAAAACCTATGATTAAGCTGAGAGAAGATGAAAAATCTATATTGGTCATAGCCAGTACAACGATATGGAATGTCCTGGAGAAGAAAATTGTCACTGGTGTACAGATGTAACAGATGTCTAACAGGTAGACCAAGGAAAACAACCACAGATTAAGAGACAAACATTGAGTGTGCTGTAAAAAAAGACCCTTAAACAAGTGTCAGTGACATCAGCAACAACCTCCAGAGGGCAGGAGTGAAGGTATCACAATCTACTGTTTACAGAAGATTTCATGAACTAAAGTACTGAGGCTTCACCTGAAGTGGCAAACCACTAATTAGCAAGAAGTGCAGATATAAGCTTCATAAATCCTGGGACAAAGTTTTTTGGACTGATGAAACAAAGATGAACCTTTCTCAATGTGATAGAAAGGCTAAAGAAAAAATAAAGAATATGCTCAACTATGCTATACTATGTAAATAACACCAGCATTAACCTTTTCTGTAATTTGAGCGACAGTAGCTTGTCTGTTGAATTGGACCACACTGGCCAGCCTTTGCTCCACACAAGCATCAATGAGTCACTTTACCATTGTTCTTTCTTTGGACCACTGTTGATAAGGAACACCCCAAATATTTAGTTGAACAGGGCATCTGTTTAATGTAGGATACCACAAACCCACTTAATTACTTATGCCTCGGTTAATATGGTGCAGTCAAAAATATAGCATCACATTTATAGTGTTATGCAAACACAGATCAGTCTGGTTCAGGTGGCCAATTAGATGAAAGAATGCAAATAAATACATTCATAAATAAATAAAATAAATAAATAAAATATAAATATAAGCAAATAAATCCTACATTTGAAATAGGGCTGTGGACACTGCTTTCTGGATATTATTGTGGGCTTTGAGACACTGGAGGGTTTAAAAAGTTGGAGAATTGAACCATTGAATAGCTAGAGGACTACACTGGCTTATTCAGACAAGAATTTGTCCACCATCTAAATAATATCGGGTCAGCTGTGGTTCCTGGTTAAACATATTGAGCATAGCTACAGCTGGAAGGCCTACAGTCTGTAATTGAATTTTTCAGAGTGCAACTGTAATTTATTTTTATACTACAGAACCTTCACCATTTGCCCTGATAAGGCCAGCTTGATTCATGGCAAGATTAGTATTGTATAAACACACACGGCTGCACTTGAAGGGGAACTGAGGAGAGGGCGTCTGAGGCTCTCTTCAAAGCTTGAGCAGTCCATTCTCCACAAAGGGTTTGAGGAATTAATGGGGGTAAATATTAACACCTGCCCTTGTGTAAATATTAGCCCATGTCTCTAACATACAGGCAGCAGGGCAAACCTTCAGTTGAACCTTCAAGCCAGTGAAGTGGGTAAAAGACGAGAGATATCCTCCTTCCGTAGGGAGGTAATGTGGCTTTCCTTCTATCGAGAATCTATAAATCTTGAAATAAATTGCTAGGCAGCATAATGATGTATTTTTATTAGAAAAACAAAAAGCAGTACTACACTCACAATCAGTTGCAACAGAACCACTATAATGGGCCAGCTACACAACCAGCAGTGTGTAGATCTTAGCTGTTTAACTAAGTCCATTAGTCAAAGCAGCACAATGTAGCATAAAATCTATTTATCATTGGCCTAAAAGCTTATGCACATCTTTAATTTCTACAATTATTACAATATTAAAATGTCCTCTTGCTATCTATAAAAAGGATGCATCTGTAGCAGTGAATAGCCATGTTTGTTTGGATTTATTATCAATAAATTATTAATATTAGTATACTGTGTATAATTTTGCATTATTGGAATTTAGCAGACTATTTAATTACAATTGGAAAATACGCTTATAGTAAACCACTTCTTAGAAAGTCAAATTAGTGTACTAGGTCACTAGGTGTCAAGTGTTTTTGGTATGTTACATAGTATTACTCTAACTCACCGGATTTAAATCTTAGCAGTGCTATCTTGCTATCTTACTGGTAGTATTGTTTCTATACAGACACAATGGGATACGTCTGAGACAGGAGGCTGTGGCTGGACCCTTACAATGGATTGGAACCAGTAAATTATAGGGTATTCGTATATATTCCAGTGGAACTGGACATGCAGTGACATTGACAAGGATAAACAATTAACAATTTATTTCTTGATGATTCTTGATTTATTAAAATAAATACATAAAATGGTTGTCAGCAACCGTAGCACAATGCTAACAATTATCCTAGCTAATCTTGATCATCAGTTAGTTACATGAAGGGATTACATATGGGATTTTAGTATAACTACCGTATAATGGCCATTGTTTTAATTAGTAGTTAAACAAAATACAATATAACATTTAGTAATGCTATCATGGACCATCCTTCTCTGATATATTTAAAATCATTTTTTTAACTTTTTCTTTTTACGTGACCCTACACATAATCAAGACCAGTTTGTAAAAAAAAAGAAAACATTCGTTTTGTTAAAATTATTATAATTACTTTAGCAATTCGTCTGTTCCATTCGTATGATTTACTGCGCCACCTGGTGTACACAAATAGTACTGAATGTTTACATTTGATGGGAGTCTGCATTTTTAAATATCTCCAGGACATTACGAGATTTTTCACTAGTAGTGGTTTTTGGTCACTATTTTGTATTTTATTTCTGATGCAGATTTGGAGTTGTGCTTTAGCAGCTTAGGTTACATGGCTGGACATTTTTATGAATTTGCTTAAAGGCAATGAGCACCAAAAATACTTAAAATCTATGCAGCCATGAACTATGGTGCCAAACCGATCACGGTTTTAGGGTTAGATAATTGAATCTGATGTCTTGACATTTTTAGATTATAAAATAAATAAGTCCAAATACAAAATAATATGTATGATATAACATTGTATTAAAAATCCATGTTCAGCATTTTTCTTTTAAAAATGTCTCAAAAAAGTATTTTTAAGGTGACCCTCACAAAGTCGTATATCATCTGACACTTCGGCCAAGTCAGTAATTAAGCTTCCATTCAGGAAATACATAAATAACAGATAGATAGAGGATGCAGTGAAACCAATTTTCATTTGAAAGCCATAATGATGATTAATAAAGACATTAATTCAGGTGGAGTTTTGTCCCAAAACCTTACTCATCTTTTCTCGTCATAATAGATAATTACAATGTATGGGGATTGTCAGAGACTGATTGCACATTAAACCTTCCATCCTTAAAATGAAGCTAGGGATAAAAAGCAGCATGCATCAAAAGGAGCTCATCATGTCATTTACACGTGGTCACAAGGCCATAGGACATCCAAGAAGGCAAATGCATCAGGAAGTAGTCCTATCATTTTCAATTAGCAAAGTGACACCCATTGCTTGGGACAACCCAAGTCCATGTTTGAGCTGGAAGTTTTGTCTGGTTTGTAATACATTTAAGAATTGACATTATCACAGTAATAAGGAAAGCAGTAAAGGCGGTATGATATTTTTCATACATAATATATTATTTTATCAAATTTAATTTAGACTTCATGTCATTTGTTTACATGTGTGATTTGTGTAATTTTACTCAACATACACTGGTGTATGCCACATAGTAAAACATGTCATCGGATTAATTAAATTATAATATTTAAATCTGATGCTGATCAAATTGAAATTATTATTATCAATACACCATTTTAGGCTTTATTTGGTACCTATAAGCTTGTTACCAAACTCAGTTCTGAGTCCTTCTTTACTTATTCCAATGTTAAAGTGTGCATGGATAAACATTAGGACTAATGTATCTGCAACCAGATGACATAACCAACAACAATTGTCCGGTTTTTTAATGTTAGAACACTCTTATTAGAACACTCTTTTTCACCACTGTGCTTTACACACCGTGGAATTTGTCCAATCCAATCCATGCATTGAAACACACATATACACACTAGTGAACACTGGGGGGCAGAGAGCACATGAAGCAAAAGCGGTGGGCAGCCCTAGCCACAGCGTCCGTCGAGGATTTAGGGGTAGGATTCCTTGCTCAAGGGCACTTCAATCGTGACCTGTCGGCTCTGGAAATTGAACTGGCAACCTTCTGATCACAAGCCCAGTTCTCCTTAGTAACTGTTATGGTACAATAATGGTGCAATACCTATGGTACAATCAAATTGTGAGATTTATGAAAAACACTATGCTAGAATAGTTGAAATACATACATTACATTACATAGGAAAAGAGTAGCATGGGTAAAACAAATATTATCTTAAATAATGAGAGGCTTGTTGGGTGGCCTGACATCCTGGGTTTAAATTTCCTTTTGGTAACTGACACTAAGGGAAATTGTGTACTTTTTCTGTTCCATGTGGGTGTGGTTTTTCTCTCTCACTTCTTAAACATACAAATAATGCATTTCATGCTCAACATTTTAAAATGATTGATTGTGTGTTGGAATTCCAGGATACTGAGAACAACAAACTCTGAATTCTATAAATAAGCAATCTATGTACTCAAAGAAAATTCTTGCAGGCTGTACCTGGAATGACAAATGTTTTATAACTGGATGTCAAGCATAAAGGAAAATATAAGCTTGCATATTAGCTTGAACGGGAAAGAACCTTCCTCAGCTCGTGCCACAATGTTGAGAGAATAAAATTGATATCATTTACTATTTACACCTGCATCCATCTACTTGTTATTGTTTTAAGATTGCATTCTTGAATTCTTCCACAGGAGAGCACTGTAAGCTCAATTTTGCTGTGAGTCTTCTGCTTCCCAGCCCCCACTGGCATGCTTGGCAGTTTCGCTCTAATACATCATATAAATGTATACCTGTCCGTGAATTGTACTTGATTGGCTCGTTTTAGGCGTAACTTTGGAAATCAGAGAAGCCACTAATGTAGAAAACTGTTTATTTACATAGTGTGTGGTTACCTTTAAGTGGAAAGATATTTCTAGTAAAGCACAATAGCTAAATAAGCCTGAACCAGCAACAGGCAGAGTTTACCACAGGCGGATACATAATTGCTAAATGTTACTAAAAATTGATTAATTGATTCACTGGTGTATTGATTCATTATCTGTTTTACCACTTCTGTGTGTGCTTGTCAGGGTCGCATTTAGAGCAATGTTCGCTGTAATAATTCTGACAAAAAAATAAATAAAACAAACAAACAAACAACAACAAAAAAACACAGGGAGAACATGCAAACTACCGCCTATCCACCTGGAAAATTAAACCCAGACCCTTCTGGCTGTGATGCAAAATGGCTACATACTATGCGTCGTCTTGCTAACATCCAATGGCAAAAAATGATTTGGGTTGTAAAATAACTCCTAGAACAATGATTCTTCTGTCTTTAAGACAGATCAGTAGCTCAACTTCTGTGTATCTTTGTTACTATGTGGGATTTGTTCTAGTACCATATTGATGTCAACATTCAGTCATTTAGAACACTTTATCAACCTAGCACTCACAAAGCTCTCAGAAGACACAAGCAATGGAGAACACTCTCAGATAAGAGTGAGAGGCCGAGAAAGAGCGATTACTTCCTTTGCTGCTGTCTCTTTGTGGAGGTATGGGCTAGTTTTCCGGACTTAGATTATACCCAGTTTCAAGTAAGAAAGAATTTTACAGAGAATGTCCTGGTGACAGTGTGATTCATTCCAGGAAAAGGGTTTAATTTGGGACCGGAAGACATGTCCATGAAATGAGAAATTGTTCTACTGCTGAGCCTGCACTGTAAATTTTGTTATCATTTTCATATCACCTAAATAGTTCAGTCGAGTAGGTTGAACTTTGGTATTGTAGTGTTTTAAATTTTACATTGTTACTAAAACTAAACATTATTATGTGTGCATCATAAAGATGCATTTTCATAACCATTCTTGTACATTTAGGGCAGGTGGGTTGGAAGGAAACAGCAACAGGACACGTTCAGTTCTATTTTACAAGACAGTTGAGGTATGCATTGTGTTTTGAATTTTGTTCACACATTTTGAATGAGTACAAAACTAACCAATCCAAACCCATGTTGGCCTTCTTCCATTGCTCTGATGCCTGGGTCCTCCTTTTAGGTGCATTTAAAAAAATTTATTGCTTTTAAAACGTGAGTTAAAATGGGATGTTTGTTGGCTTGTGACTGAAGATTTTGATGCACTGTGTTGTAACACATTCAAATGATCTACAATTACAGTAGCTTTCATATGTTACATACCATTTGATAGCTATATTTCCTCAGACCAGTAGGTGGGTACTTAGCACAGCTGTCTGTGAGCACCCCTTGTTTTTTCACATTTACAATCCAGTTATCTGGCTATAACAATTTAAATGTTGCTCAGGTTTTGTTTTCGGTGAATGGAGAGTAAATATATTCAGCCCATTATTCAAAATATACTACTTGAAAATGTAAAAAGTTCACGCTACAGTGATATTATATCATGAAAGTATGGCATGAAACAAAAGCCAACAACATTGGTGGGTATATCCCACCAAAAATGTCAATGTCTCAATAACTTGTCATCTGCCTTTGAGCATTAATTACAGCTTGACAACAAAGTCTCATGCTGTTCACAAGTCTACTTATTGTCTGGTGAGGCATGGCATTTTTAGTCTTCTTGAAGGGCGTCTCTCAGGTCATTGAAATTCTGGGGTACTGAATAACGAGCCTCAGCTGATCCCATATGTTTTCAATGGGATTCAGGTCTGGAGAAAGTGCAGGCTACTCCATTTGAGGTACCCCAGTCTCCAGCAGCCGTTCCCTAATGATGCCACCTCGATGAGCTGGAGCATTGAAATGAAATTAGGCCTGTGTTGTTCATGCAGAGGCACAGTGACTGGATTAATGATGTTATTCAAGTAGAATGGGCTTGTCACTGTTCAATTCACAAAGTGTAGGTCAGTTATGTGTTGACTAAACACACCTGCCCACACTGTAACACCACTACCACCAAACAGTGGCTGATGCATTGCACTCTCCTTGACGTATCCAACATCATTGGTGACCATCATTTCTGCTCAGCTTAAATCGACTTTCATCAGTAAAAGCACTGAGGGTCACTGGTCCCTTGTTTAGTGTAGGCCTCTCACCTCACAAATGTGCCTCTTCCCAATGTAGCAGGATGTGGCCACTGTGACTCTTTCTGTATCTCTGTTGCAACCGTCACACTCTGTGACACTAAGCAGTGGCCACTGCTGTCTGAGAACATCTTGTTTGAAGCCTCCCAATGGCGAGGTACTGTTGATCCATTGTTAGGTGTTGTCTTGGCCTCATGATGTCAAAATGTGAACAGCATGACGAGGAGGACTGTTTAAATACCAATTCTAATTGAACCAGAAATGTATTGGTTGATTCTTGGATCAAACACCTCTTGTAAATTTTGCAGTTAAGCTCCTTGTTAGAGAACAACAAGTTGTGCAAGAAGTACTGAAACATTGGATTCAAAAGTTAATGAGTATAGCAAGAGAATCAGAA